>PVHY01019123.1:0-27928 GCA_004024945.1 Uropsilus gracilis
CCTTCCCTTCCCTCCTTCCCTCCCTCCTTCTATCCCTCTCTCCTTCCCTCCCTCCCTTATTTCTCCTTCCCTCCCTCTCTCCTTCCCTCCCTTCCTTATTCTTCCTTCCCTTCCTCTCTTCTTCCCTTCCTTCTCTTTGTCAACTTTCTTTTCAATCAAGACTTTCCATCTTTTCTTGTCAATGCATTTTATCTCATCTGATACTGAGACCCATACTGATATTGAAAGAAAGTTGCCGCAAGTTTTTGTCCAAACCAGGATATAATTCAAGAAGATAGGTAGGTCCCTTAGGTGTCTTAATCAGGTATCATCTTTTATTTCTGAAGTATTCTAAAAGGACAGATCGTGTAGTGCTGTGGAGTGCCTCACTTTCCCTATTTGTCTAGACATGCAGATAATCTAGCTGGAAGTGGGGATGATGGACCAGAGCTGTTGCCCATGTCCAGGTCTAGGACACAGGGGAGTCCTACTTCCTAGGAAGACACTGGCAGGTGAAGCTGCAGAAGATTCTGCATCCTAGCTGAAGTAGTCCACCAGGGGAAAATTCCTGCTAGGAACTTGTGATTAGGTAACTACAATCAGAGGAAAGGGGATAGGGCCTGGCAATGGGCCAGGGAGTAGGCAGAGAGCTGATGCCTAGAGCATGTTGGTCCTATAGAGAACACAAAACTGCAGCCCTGCTACTAGGGTCTCCCTTTCTGCACCACCCATTAAAGCAAGCAGATAATCCATCAGAGAGACAATTTACATGACACTGTTCCTGGGAAGTGTCTGTTATACATTAAAGGGAAGATGTGGGGGGCTCATATATAATCAGGCCCTAACATACAGTCAAGAGCCCTGTTATATAATCAAGAGACCCTACCATCTTAAACTCAAGTGAAAGAGGGTTCTTGTGTGAAGGACTTTGCTTTGGTCTCCTCAATTCATACTCCTCCCAGAGGGATGAGTTTCTCTAGGACTCAGGGCTATATCCAGACAGGATCTTCTTCCTTTTTAGATCAGGCTTTAAGTATGCATAGATTCTCAAATATGTTGAACTAAAGGCCTCCAACACTTTTTTTTGAGGGACCTGAGCCCATGTTTCCAAAATCTGACTTCCTGGGAACTCCCCATGAGCCAACAATCTTAGCAAGCATTAACCTGGGGCCTGGCCATGAGGTAACTGTTGCCTTGTGTATGAAACTTAGACAGGCTAGGGTATCCACGTGAAATCATGAGACATCTTGGAATTTCAAAAGCATCTGAGAGTAGAAGTGAAGTGATATAAGATACAGGAAGGGGGGGCGAGGGACATCCTGCATGTGCTTCCCTACACTGCTACATACCAGCTGGAAATGCTGAGTAATCTAAACTTCTAAGTCTAATCTGATCTTCCTGCTCATTATCAGTGGTCATTTGTCAAGGCAGCATGTTAAGACACTTTATTTAGCAGTATTTTCTCTTGATCTATAATGTTTAAATATTTAAGCAAGTGATACAAGATCTCTACTTGTACTCTTACCCCAGACTCTTCATCACTAAGGGTGAACCTGTAGCTTTTCTTGCCAAGAGGAGCACTTCTTAAAGAAAGATAAAGAATTGTTACATGTGTGCATAAATTGTTTCAAGTCAACTAGTCTACCCCTGGAGCCCTATGTTTCTGAGTGGAGCATTAGCCCTAGAAGTCAACTGAATTTAGGGGAATCCTTCACCATTTCCATTTTCTTCTCTGAGACCATCATTATAGTGCTAGTGCCCAGAGTAAATCAAACTTCAATCTGAGGAACAGTCCACAGATTACACTGTTCATACTTCTCTTACTTCAAAACATTCGATTGCATTTTCCCACCTCTCTCAGTAGTGTCACGAGCAATAGCAAGAAAATAACTTTTGATATTACTGAATTAATACCCCTTGTCATGGACAAATTTGGAAGAATGAAAAATGTTATAATTTCATTATTGCCATCATTGTAGATATATTTCAATATTTTTACTCTTTAGCCAAAAGCTGAATGCAGACTGATTTGAAAGAAAACAACAAATGGTTAATACTAATTTTCAAATGAATGTCTTGAAAATCATATACTAGAGAAATTCTTTTCCAAAGAAGAAGGAGATAATGAACATTTCTCTCTTGTATGTTATGTGTTTATTAAAAGAGATGAAATCTTACTTTCATAAGCAGCAAAGTTTTTTATTATTCACTCACCTTCCACATCTCAGTCACATCAGAGACACTTCCTGTAATATTTTTCTAAAGAAAAAAGTCCATGTGCTAGCAAAATTCAGTCCTTAGTTTAAAGTGTACTTACACATTATAAGTGAGAGCAGAAAAACGACTTGGGAAATGGAGGAAAGTTTCCTTTGAAGTGTTCTGAGCATGAGATGCCCCAAAGTGCAATTTGCAATGTATTTTTCATTTCTCTTTCTGCCTCTTTTTCTCTCCTGACATAAGGTTGCAGTGGTCCTCAAACCTATATCATAGGAAGTTTCATAAGTGAAAACATCCGAACCTTGGGAACTTGATCACCATTACCAATTCTACATTTCCAAAAGGGCATTTAAAGACATCATTGTTTGTTTCCAGTGACTAGTTAATTGCATTTTGATTTTGTAATTGCAAACAGATTCTAGTCTCTCAGCTTTTCTGAAAACATAACAATCTTTAATATGATGGAACCAGGGTTATACCCATAAATTCCCAAAGAGGTTCATATTAGATTCTCAGATGATTTTCTGCTGTTTTATTGTCAATGTTAGATCTGGATATTTTTTAACTTATGACAATGGTTACTACTGGTTCAACGTTGATTTGATCTACAGGGAAATTTATTAAAGATGGTGGCAGAAAATACCACAAAAATGCTTGTATTATCTTGTTTCACACTATGTATTATTTATGTTTTATACATTGCAGACTTAGAAACAGAAAGGACAATTCCAAGAAGTAGGAGAGTTTTCATCCTGTATAGGTAGGTGAATTATTAGCTATCTTTGAAAACTCTACCTGTATTAGAAAGTCAACTGGGCGTCATGTTTATACCACCTATAATATGGAGATAGAAATTATTAATTAAATTAGTAAAATGTGGGCAAGTTGAAACAACCTACTTTGAGCAAGATAAAACTGAAACAGCTTTTCTCATGGACCAAAAACAATGATTTGTTGATAATTGAAATCTCTAGAACATATACATCATATATAGCAAAGAAGCAAGATATAAAATCAGTACATTTAGTTTACAAATAGATAAAACACTCTATATAGTGCTTAGCACAGAGGGCACATACTGAACATGCTTGGAAAGGGCATGAGGAAAACTCTAGTGGTACAGAAATGTTGCCTAGCCTGGTCTCAGAGGTGGTTAGACATGTTTGTGCATAAGTAAAAGTGTTATCAAGCCGCCTAATGCTTAATGTTAAGATAAGTTCATTTCAGACACTTGACAATCTCTTTTTCCTTAACTAAGTGGTATATATTCTTTTGAATCCCTTCAGTCAAAGCAAGCCACAAAACTGAACTCTGAATCAAGAGACAAGAAAATACACTTTACCTTCTAATGTCAAAAGCAGGGTAGTCACATGGAAAAAGTGCTTTTATTTAAATCTGGCTTTATCCCCAGTTTCTTCCACTTGCAGCAGCAGCAAGATTCTTGTCAAACTGCTTACTAAACAAAATTTATTAACAAGTTATTAGCAAGGGAAACGCAAAGTCCTTAATGGCAGAAGTGGCCAGTTATCTTACCCCAATACCATTCAGTCCCAGAAGTCCCAAAACACATGTCCAAGATGGTGCCCTTTCCCTACTCCAAACCTTAGGCAGGCACTTTTGCAAAGTCCAGTTTTTTTCTGGGTTCTACTCTCTGCTTCCTCTCTCTCCAGTATTTCAAACTCCTCAGCTTCTCCTAGGTTCTTCAAATTTTTCTGCAAAACCCGCTTTCAAACAAGTTTCTGACCACCTTGCTCTGGCGCCACGCACTTCCTTTTCCAGGCCCACCTTCAGAGGCATCATCTGGCCACATTCACCAGACCTGCCCTCAGCAGCCCCGTGACCCCCAGCCTGCCATTTATTAGGTTTCTGACTCCACACCAGCTCCTCCTCTGCTGGCTCCACTCTCCCACCCTGACTCTTCACCACCACTGGCTCACTGTTCCAAGGGGCTTCTGCCCAGCCCAGCTTCTTTACTCCTTTTTACCAGCCCACTATGCGGGCATCCTTCCCATTCCTCTCTCTGCTGCTCTTGGCCTCTCTCCTCCTTTCTGTGCTTCCCTCTCTATTTTCACGTGCTCTTTTAATGGTTCTCTTTTCTGCTCACAGGTCTTTCTCTCAGACCCCTTCCACCAAGACAGTGATATCACAGAGGGGTTCCCCCTGTTCTCCATTCAGCCATGTCACTCCATATCAAAAGAACATGGACCTAGGGAAGGGTGACAAACTGAAACCACCTTTGCAATGTGTCTACTGCACATTTAGTTTATATAGATCATTAGTTTCTATAGATCATTGTCCCAGACTCTGTTAGGCTAATATAATTCATAACTGGATCAGCACTTCCATAGTGAATTAATATACGCAAATTTTGCCCTTTGAATGCCACCTTGGACCAACTTCACTATTGTATTTATCAACTTCTCTTGATATCAGGTGCAAATGGGGCAGAAGCCTCCAACCACAGGCCAAAAAAAAAAAAAAAAAGTGGCATTTTTAAAATGTGATTTCTGCCACCCAGATTATTTCAGATTCTTCCCACCCACACAATGCAGTTGCCAGTCAAATGCAATTTAAACAACAGGGTTTTATTTATAAGGAAAATTAACCAGAAAAACAAAAAGTCCTTAATGTCACAAGTGACCAGTTTTCTTACACCAGTCACCATTTTTAGTCCCAAAGATACCAAAAACATATGTCCAAGCTGGTACCCCTTTGCTCCTCCAAATCTGAGACAGGTACTCTGCAAAGTCCAGTGTTTCTCCAGCATTTTCTTTTTGCTTCTTCTCTCTCCAGTGTTTTGAGCTGCTCAGCCTCTCCATGGATTTTCAAACTTTCTTCCTTTACCAGGTCGACCTTTGGTGGCACCTGGCCATATTCACTAGTCTTGTCTTCAGCAGCCCCTGGTTTCACCACTGGCCTGCCATTTTGGCATCTGATTCCACACTGGCTACTCTCCTGTCAACCACTCTCCCACCATGGCTTCTTGCTCACTCTTCAGGGGGCTTCTGCATAGGTGGTCACTTGGGCTCCTCTTAACCAGCACATCATTCCAGCTCTCTCCTTCCCAAACTCTGTGTTTTCTCCCAGTCTCTGCTCCTTTCTTTTTATATCCCTTTTTCTTGCTCTCCCTCCCTGAAAACTGGAGGCTCCAATTTCCCCTCACATCCTCCTACTGATTCATTTTTTCTTCCCCATCTGGACCTTGAAACAATAGGCAGGGACTGCTAGTTCCAGACATTCACCAAGGCTGCTGGAGATTTGCAACAAAGTGAAAGAAGGAAGCACTCATCCATTTTAGGCCATTCTTTACCTCTGTTTTTCAGACACATGTAATGATAATGCCTAAATTTTATTAACAAATACACTACCCATGTTGGGGTCACAGCTTCACTCTCACAGTTGTCTTATTCAAATTATTGATCCCATTTCTCTTTTTCTTCTACAATAAATATAAACTTTATTGCCAAGAAAATAATGTAATTTTTCTCTATGTTATACTGTGCCTCTGTTGACTGCAACTGCAACTTAAATTTTTTGGAAGTGAAATAGGCATAAAAAAGGGACAAAAGTTGCTAACCAACAAACCATAGGAAAAAAAACACTTTATTTTATTTTGAGACTAGGTCTTGCTATTTTTGCTCGTGGAACCGCAGGCTCTCGTTGCCCGGGGTACCACAGACTCAAGCAATCCCCAGCCTCAGCTTCCCAGGTAGCTGGGATTACAGGCATGCATCACCACACCCAGCTATTTTTTTTCATTTTTGGAACTAGGTCTCCCTACGGGCCCCAGGTGGGACTTGAACCGTGATCCCTAGCCCCAGCTGCTTCATAGGCTGAAGCTTACAAGCACAAGCCACCGTGCCAGGCGGAAAGAAAAAAAAAACAAAAACAAAAAACAAAAAAAAACAACAATTAAAATGTGGTATGCCGCTGAGCTTTCTTACCAGATTGGTCTCACCTGCATAAGCCGTTGCCAGTCAAATGCAGTTCAACAACCGGGCTTTATTAACAAGGGAATTCAACAGGGAAAACAAAATCCTCACAGCCACAGCCACGGGTGGTCAGTTATCTTACCCCAATCACCATTTAGTCCAAAAGTCCCAAACACAGTTCAAGATGGTGCCCCTTTGTCCCTCCAAACCTCAGAGGCAGACACTTTCGCAAAGTCCAGTCTTTCTCCATCATCTTTTCTTCCTCTCTCTCCAGCGTTCTGCACTGCTCTGCTTCTCCAAAGTGCATCAAACTTCTTTCACAATTGCTGATACACAAATCCAAAGCCCTGGCCATCTCCAGGTACCAGCTTTCCAGGTCACCTTGCTGCGGCACCACATTCTCCACACTGGCCACTCATCTGCCAATCACCATGGCTCCTTGCTACCTCCAGCTCACTCCTTAGGGGTTTCCGCTGGCCAGGCCATGTGGGCCTGTTCTCTTAGTCTGCCATTCTTGTCTCCTTCCTTTCATTTCTTCCTTCTCCTTCCTTTTTATCACCACCTTTTCTTTCAGCTTCACATTTTCTCTTGAGTTTCTTGACTCCGCCCCCAGGGGATCTTGTCACCTATTCAATTTTTAACTAGTCACTACCCTGTATCAGAAGTAAATCTTAGATCATCAAAAAGTCAAATTTATAATGAGTATCTAAGGCAAACATATTCTTTATAGGTTTCCACCGTTTTGAAAAGGGTGGTCATTGATAGTTTATACAGCCTTTCCTACTCAGGATTGTCATTTATAGTCTTCAATAAATACCACCAACCTGTCTGAAACCTGGGATCCTGCTGATTTCACAGCACAGTCATCTCTCTTATCTTGATGGCTTGCTTGATTGCTTCATGTCATCAAAAATCTTGTGTGTAAATGTGTGAATGATACAGATCCCTGTCCTGATGACATATTTCATAGTTTTCACTATTTCTTTCTATATAGGTTTTAAAAGTAAGTCAAGAATTTCCCCACCCTCTATACCTTACTTCATATTCTTTCATATTTGGCATTTATGGCATTGCAAGTGACTTTATAAAGATGATGCCTACAATAAAATGTTGGAAAATGTACTTGGTAACCTTTTTGAACTTCTTGATGTTTAACTGTGATGGTAACTTTAATGCTTGTCTTTTCCCAGCAAAGACTTCTTTTTCCTCTTTGTGGGATATTAGCTGTTTTATTCACAACCCTTGGTACTTCACTACTCTGTCATATCTCACTAAAAACCTGTTTATCTGCCTCTGAGAACCCAAAGATAAACCCTAAACCCAAAGATAAACCCAGTTCCTTTCATTAAAAAAAAAAAAATGTAGACATTGCAGTCATCTGTGTCTAAAAGACAGAGACTAAGACTAGCCTGAGGCCAGTTCCCTCTTTTAAAGTAAAGTAATTACCTGGGCAAACTTAAAATTATGTAATGTAAGGTCCTAAGGTCAAAACAAGCCCAAAAGACAAAGAGAGATAACACACCAAGGTAAAATGGTGAATGGGAAGCAAAAAAAAAAAAAAAAAAGTGTAGTGGGGAGAAATATACAATTTAAAAAAAAAGCATAAAAGGTAAAACCTGAGAGGTGACCCAGGTAAAGTGCAAAGCCACAGTAACACTCGGACAGGCCTGCCTTTGGGAGACCTTCTGAACCCCACCTGTGTTGGTTAAAATGACTAGGAATAGTTATAGAGTGACCTCTTTTGCGTTAGCATAAAAGACCAGAAATTCAGAACAAAGGAAAAGAAGACAAAATTTAGAATGAGCAGTTTTGTTAATTATGTTTTCAAGCATTTACTTTAATAATAGAAGGACCTAGGGCTTTGTTTATCCTGGCACACTGACTTCCCTAATACATGAGGGAGTGTATTAACTTCAAAATTAACTGTCTTGTATAGCAGGACTCTATGGTGATACCAAAATTTATATGGGTGTAAAACTTAGCATAAAGTTGCTGCTAAAATTTTTAACAATTTATTTGATACAATGCTCTCCCTTTAGGCTGCCCTGATGAGCTCCCATATGTTTGTTCAGTTTTATTTTTTTTTCAAGTTTTACCTTATTGCTTAACATAGAGGTGTATGCTCATAGTAATAATCTGGGGCATTAAAATGAAAAATTAAGATACATCTAAAGTATTCTGAACAAAACAATAAAATAAAAATTAATATAAATCTAACAACTGGAGAGGATTACAATATTTTAGTTATTTCCTCTTAATCTCTTTACATCTCTAATGATATGACCCATTGACACTTCAAACTCAATGTAACACAAAATCAAGCTTACACTGTACTACATGTTTGTTAAATAATAAACATTATGTTAAATAAATCTGAGCTTGTATCATACTGACTCTTAAATGTTAATGGGAAAATGATAAGCAAGTAGCTAAAGAAATCTGTCTATGTCATCTTTCCTATCAAAACAACCCTTCATTTCAGGAGATATGTGACAACCATTTTTTTTTCTCATTCTCCTCTTCTAACGAGTCCCCCAAATTAAAATACATCTTCATGCTAACAGTTTTTCCAACTAATAATACTGTTACCTCTGTCTCTTTTGGTTTTGTTCAAACCTCACTGACTTTTCCCTAAACTATTGTAAAATAGTCTCCTAAATATGCTTCACCCCTCCAAAATGTGTTTTCTTAAATTTTCCTCCTCTAGATTTTTGTTGTTTTGAAAATACTGTGACTCTAGAACTTAAAAAAAAATATTATAAAACAGGGCAGCATACTTTCTGCAGTTCTTTCTACTTAATAATTAAAAAAGAGAGAGAGAGAACAGGACAAATACATAAGAATATGGAAAAAATTTGGTAGGTTTTCCAGATATTTTTACCACCAACATTTCCCTATGATGTCAATTATCTGGAAACATGGAAAACAATGGTGGAACTTAGACTGAAAAAATTATCTATAAAGGAAGAAGCAGATAACAGGATAACTAAAACTTTAATAAAATGAAGGCTTAAGGCCATGTAAACACCCATATTGAACATGCCTTTCCTCACCCACATTCTAATTAATATGCTTCATAGCCCTGTAAAGATATCTACAAATTTCTACTTCAGCAGTAAGTAGGTTTAGCAAACATGAACATAAAAGAAATAGGGCTGACTAATCCAACTCGAGAGGGAGATAAGGGGGAAATTGTGGTTTTGAACATTGGCATGCTGACCTATAGCAGTGAGAATGTGAAAGTTGCTGAATCACAGAGTGACAACACATTCATGTTATTATTATTATTGCACCATAATACCTTACAGTGCAAATGAGCAGCATTCTAGGAATGCTGAAAGGTCTACAAATGCTACCTGTCCTGCATCTGGCATACTGCTTGGCACTCTTAGTAAACGACAAGTATGTATTGCTAGGCTTATTGGAATCATTGAAAACTTTAGCATCAAGGCAAAGTAATCCCATACCAAAACCAAAGTGATCAGGCAGCTTGGTCTAAATTATGTTATTATGACTAAATAAAGAGATATTATTGATGAATTCTAAGTAGAAATTACAATGTTATGAAATTCTTTTAATTATTAAAGCCCTCACTGAGAAAATGTTCTTTAAGGAGGAAATGTGATCCTCAGTATTTATCCTGCTAAATGCTACCACTCTCCTTTGCATTGTTTGTGGAAATATGTTGCTGAGAGAAGCCTTGGGAGAAAAGCATAAAGTATCTGTTTCATTGGAGAAAAGGCCAAATGGAGTGTTTGAAAGACCTCTGCTAAAGTGTTGAAAGCATGGATGTCAGTGATTCATGTTTGGCATTGTAGCTTAAGTCACTTGGAGGTGTTTTGCAACCTGGTTTTGGCAGAATTATAACTTCTAACTTTTTCAAAGCCCCAAAGAAGAAATAGATCCTAACCAAACAATAAAAAAAGGGAGAAAACATCCTTCCTAGTAAACAGTGAGTGAATAGACAAGTTTTTGTGAGGAACCCATAAACTCATGGTTCATCCAGAAAGTGTGTGTCAGAATACCAGGTATTTGTGTCCAAAACATGCTGTCCTTGGATTTTCCACCTTTAGAAAATATCATGAAACAGTCAACAGGTATCCAGGAAAAAGACAACATGTGTACAGACCCATTGATATTGTTTTAAATTGACTGGAAGAGCAGAAGGCTAACTGATGGGTCCTTTTAGGATGTTAATTCCCCAAGAGTCTCTTAGCCTTTCTTTCCTGCTTGGGAAGTGAATTCTAGGTCTGAAAACAAAACCTACAGCTTACAGCAAAAAGGGCAAGGGGGCATGCAGGCCTACACAGCACTGTCTTCAATTAACTCCCAGCTGCTCCAGTTAGTCAGTTCAGACTTGACATTTGGGGACACTGGAGAAAACTAGATCATTTGAAACCCTAGTTTTTTTTTAATGTTAGCATTATAAAGTTATGAGCATTGGCAAAAATTTAATTCTCTGAAATATTCCTTGCCTTTTGTTTCATTTTCCCTTTGTTTCATTCATTTTGGTATATCCAAATAAATATTAGAAAATGCATTGTGATAGTATGTCAATTTTAACATTTCATTGTTAGAATTCAGAATTCAGTGATTACTCCTAAACTTCTATCTATGCCAAGTCATAGACATAAATGTTAATTGGAATAATATTTTATAATAATACTGGATCTCTCAATGAAGCATCCCTCTAGCAACAATATTTATCAATCTGTCCCATTTTAGTACATTTGTTCAGTTATGAAGTCTATCAAATTTTCACTGATTTCAAGTTATATTTCCCCAAATTCTCCAATTAATCGATGGGATATTATGAGCAAGCTTAAATTATACCTTAATAAAATCCAGATATATTAATTTTATTGCATTTTTAGATCTAATAGATGAATAAATCCATTTGTGCATACGAAAAGTTACTCAAACTTGATTTATTTTTAGTAAATTCAATTTGGATTCTTGTGATCTGTGGGTTCTTTTCCATCTGCTCAATAATGATTCATTTTTAATACCTTTAAAAATAGCTTTATTGTGATATAATTTACCTACATTTTTAAAGCATACAATTCAATGGTTTTTAGCATAGTTACAGTTATACAACCACCATCATAATCTAATTTTAAACATTTCATCATTGCAAAAAGAAATCTTGTACCCAAAAGCAGTTACTTTTACTTTCCATCCCTACAGTCCAATTTCAGCCACCTTTCCCATTACTCCAGGCAACCATCACTTCACTTTCTGTCTCTATAGATTACCATATCCAGACATTTTCTATAAATGACATTATACAAAAAGGGTATTTCTTGACTGGCCTCTTCTATATATGTTTTAAAAGTTTATGTAGCTTGTATCAACATTTCATTTGTTTTTATTTCTGAATAATACTCCATTTTATGAATGCATCATATTTTATTCATTTATTTATCAAATGATGGGTGTCTAGGTTATTATCACATTTCAGTTACTTTGATTAGTATTGCTATGTACAAGTTTTTATGTGGATGTGTTTTCACTTCT
Organism: Uropsilus gracilis; assembly: GCA_004024945.1. Lineage (NCBI taxonomy): Eukaryota > Metazoa > Chordata > Mammalia > Eulipotyphla > Talpidae > Uropsilus > Uropsilus gracilis. The sequence goes on from PVHY01019123.1 coordinate 11,646, forward strand.
TTTAGGTACATATTTAATGCACCCAAAAGTGAAATCGCTATGTTAACTTTTATAACATTATTTTGAGAAATTGCCAGACTCTTTTCCAAAGTAGTCAAACCATTTTGCATTCAAATCAGCAATGTATGAGAATTTCATTTGCTTAACAACCTCACCAACACTTGCTATGCTCTGTCTTTTTTGATGTAGCCACTTTAGTAGGTGTGAAGAGCTATCATATGGTTTCAATTGGCATTTCCCTGATGACTAATTATGTTGAACATCTTTTTATGTGTTAATTAGCCATCTTTTCACATTAATGTCTACTTCAATTCTTTATACATCTTAGAATTCTGGTTTTCTTTTTATCTTGGGTTTTAAGAGTCCATTTTTGTTCTAAAAAGCAAGTCTCTTAACAAAGTCATGATTTGTAAATACCCTCCCTGCTCTGTTAGGTGTACTTTTTTTCATTCTCTTGATGGTATCTTTTGAATAACAAACTTTAATTATTTTTGTTTTAATATTATTTATTTTGTTCTTTAGATCACAACCTCTGTAAGTGTTTTTTGGGATACCTCCCCCTCCCCATCCCTCCTCCCTCCTTCCATTCTCTCAAACCCCATTCTGTGTTGTTTATTAGTTGTGCTAAGTCCATTAGTCTCTTTCTTTCCTAGTCCATTAGTTTCTTTTCTTTCTTTCTTTCACTGGGTGAGGGACTGTGTTGTTGGAACCAGGCGGGCCTTCCTGGTAGGTTTTCAGTCTTAAGTTTGAGTTGGGCAGCCAGTCTGTATTCATTTGTGATCTGTCCATGTTTTCTTGCTGCAGGCCGTCTTCTCCAATCCCATCTCCACTGCTTTGCTGCTTTACCTTATGGCTCTGGTGTCAGATTAGGGGGGTCTCACCCCCAGTCAGTGTTGGTGAAAAAGTTTCTCTGTAAATACAGGCATCTGTGAATGACCTTTGTAGATCATCTCCTCTGCCTCAGTTTGCATCTTTGCTGTGGGACCAATTACCCCATCTTTGGTCTTCCTCTCCTCTCCTGTAGTGTGGGAAAGGGGTGTTGCTTTCCTAGAAGGTATCTACAAAATGAGGTCCTGGATCTTCCTGGCCTGGTGAGCACATAAGTGCACATGGTGACATTGTGTTTCTATAATTGTTTCTCTTGTCTTGCATGCACTGGTTCTCTCAGTTGTCCATCTGCTGTGTCCAGCTCAGGCTCGTGGGCTGGATTTTTGAATGATCCCTCACCCATTCTATGATGGGGTTTGTTTTGCACATGTTCCTGATCCTCTGAAGTTTAGCTGGAGTGAGAGTAAAATGGAAGGGGCTTCCCCCCATAACATAAACTTTAAATGTTGATAAATTTCAAATTATCAATCTTATTTTCATTCATGATATGTGATTTTGGTATCAAAGCTAAGAAATTACTGAATAATCCATATCATAAACATTTATTTCTTTGTTTCTTCTAACAGTTTTATGGTTTTAACTCACATTCATGTTTGAGTGACTTTGACATGTTTTTTATGTACTCTTTCTTTTTTACATATAGCTACATTGCTATCCTGCATTTTCTAAAATAAACCTGTGTATTGTTCTGAATTCAATTGCTTTGTTCCTTTTTTTTGAGACCAGGTCTTGCTATTTTTGCCCATGGAACTGCAGGCTCACATTGCCCAGGGTACCACAGACTCAAGCAATCCCCAGCCTCAGCTTCCCAGGTAGCTGGAATTACAGGCACGTGCCACCACAACCAGCTATTTTTTGGGGACTAGGTCTAGCTACATGCCCCTGACAGGACTCAAACCGTGATCCCTGGCCCCGGCCATGGCTTCCTAGGTTGCTGCTTACAGGCATGAGCCACCATGTCCGGCCTGTTTCTTTTTTCTAAAACCATAAATGCTAGAATTTTCAGTGCTACTTTTTATCTAATTCCAATATAGAATGATAGGAAACCATCACATTTATTTAATAATATATTTTGAAGAAAACTGCATCACTTTTCTCTTATTGTTGAAAACAGCATGTATTTATACTCCAATTACCTCCCCAAATTCCAGATTTCTTGGGATTCAATACTTGGGGAGTCTTTTGAATTATCGTGATCTTGCCACAATCTTTTTAAAAACCACACTTCTGATCATGATGTTGATTTTTTATACTTGGATATTAACAAAATTTCAAAGTAGATCCTGACATTTTTGATGGGTAGAGGACATCACATACATGACATAGATTGGTCAAATCAAACATTTTGACATTTGGAAATTCTCTGAAATAGTTCAGAATATATTGTTTTTACCACTGATAATTACATTCCTTTGTAATTGATTTACTATATATCCTAAATCTTTTTTTCTACTGTAATGTCAGTTTTTAAGATATTTTATGTGATCAGCTACAAAGATAAGAGAACATCTTGACATTTTCAATGACATGGATGGAGGGGATTATGCTAAGTGAAGTAAGTCAGGAGAGAGGCAAATATCACATTTCACATCTATGTGTAATATAAAGAAATAAAGCAAAGGAAATAATATAGAAAACAAGCCAAAAAAATTCCTCAAATCTAACTGGATAACTGAGACTTTAGTTCTTCCACAGAAGGGAAGAATGCAAAGTTGGGAGGAGGTCCAAGGGACTATTTGGTTGTGGGTATGATGCGATAACATATATTTCTAGAGTTATGAATTTATATCCCTAAAACATATACAATGTTATAAATCAATGTTATCTCAATAAACATAATTTTTTTTAAAAATAGAAAGATATTTTATATGGCAAAAAAGGTCCAAATTTGAGTTCCAATTCAACTACATGTGTTCCAGTCCAACCACAATCCAACTACATGTGTTCCAGTCCAACCACATGTGTTAAATGCAAATAAAAACTTCATGTGGAAGGACATGTGCTAGTTAATCATCACTACTGCATTTGTAGACATTATAGTAACAATATATATTGGAACTCTGGGTTGAAGAGTGTGCTTTGACATCGCTTATTTTACAAAATGCTAATGTGCTAAAAGGAAAAGTGTAATTTAAATCAAGAAAATACAATACTTTCTTTTAGACCCTCATTACACAAAGCAGTTTGGGAAATACACTTTTCTTCCACTATAAACAAGCAGAGTTACATGCACTCATCTCTAACCTTCTAATAGGCCTCTGCCTAAAGTGACTCCAGGATTGCCTCAGCTCTCCTTAGAAAGAGCTAAGTTCTCTTTGCAGCTTATGGTTGAATTGATTCTAGCTATTAGGCAGGCTTTTTAAGAGCAGTTAGGGGTCCATTACAATCATTTTGTGTATATTGGGCTGATTTTCCTTTTCCATATTGTCTCACCATTTTCCATCTCAAGCTGGTTCTCCTTAGTGGAAAAGAAACAAAATAGAATATGTAAAGTTCAGCCTTTTGTTTCTCCAAAATTGCACCATTGTCCTTGGGCAGCAGGCCCATTTTTCCTTTGCTTTCATGACTTCAAACAATAGTAAAGAAAGTATTTTCTCTGCCACCCACACATTTTTCACAATAGACATTATCCTGATAAGATTATGCCATCCACTTGAATTTATCCTAAGGGAGAAACTCCATGTCAAATGCTTTGTCTAGTGCCTGGCATCTCAGCAGGTATGGCAGCCTCACCAGAGTCCTCATGGTCATCAAGACTGTTATTGTGAACTGTTTTTACTTCTTTTTTTGGGAACCATCTCCTTAAATTCTGAAATATTCATGAAACTTTAATGCCTTTTTAAAATAGTACAAACTTCTAATAACGAAAGAAACTCTTGACTCTAACCATCATCACTAATTCATCACTGTAAATTGCTTGTCCGTGTTCCCACAAGAAAACCAGGTTTCTAATAAAGTCTTTGAAAGAGAAATACTATATTTTCAGCAAACAGGAGGAACAAATTAAAAATTGGCTTCCATTCCTAGAGCTTTAAGTGAGTGCACCCTGTTGCTTTCAAAAGATTTTATATAAGATATTTAGACTGGAAAGCTGATCTCACAGGTGTGCACACTGGGTCTACTCATACTTTGACAAAAGGAGCAGGAAGTAGAGTCAGGGTTTGGGTCTGGGGGTAGTGGAACTTCCTATGAAACTGTCAGAATCCAGGGCCTCCTCAGAATTATAGAATCACCATAAACAAATGTAAACTGAAGGCCAAAGTAGTCATGATTAGAAGATTCTACCCCCTAGGATGCACTATTCTCCTTGACTTTCTTTCTTCATCCTTTTTATCCAAATTAAGAAGCTGATCTACAGGTCAAAGATACAAGTTCTAGTTCTACTAAATTGTGACTCATTTTGAACAGGAGATTTTGTGTTTGCATCCCCTCAGGTCCCTGTTGCCACCTCCATCACCAGTCTGGAGTCCATTTATTTTATAGGAATTGGGTGCTTTGATGAAATGAAGAATAAAGAAGACCCCCAACTAGAGTGTGGTTTGATTTAGTTTGTTGCTATGAAACTATCCTCCCTGTCACCACATATAGCCCTTAAGAGAGCCATATGTTGTTTTCAGTTATTTCTTCAGGAAAAGGTTCCCAGTGTTTCTCAGCCTCCACCTAGGAGCTAAGAAATACCCCTCCCATCTTTACAGAGCCCCTCTCATCATCTTTCCCCTCAGGGACCAAAATGCTTGCTTTCAGATTTGTTTCCCCATTTCTGGTGGAAGGAGTTATTATCTCATTTTATCATCTCTTTTTGTTGCTTATTGTTATAGGTGGTTTCAACTCAAGCATCGCTGAAATTTTTAAATTTTGTAGCAGCATTTGCTATATCATTCATTGACCAAAAGGCAATTTTACCATACAGAAGAGCTGGTTGACAGTTTGATTTCATATCTATGACATTATGGTCTCTGATTTTACACTTTTAGTTAAGTGTAATCACTGAAAAATATTTTTTAAAATTTAGGATGTGTATACAAAAGACTCGGGATATGAGTTCTTAGGTTCAGTCTACAAAAGAAAATCAGTTCTTTGTGCAGTATATCCAGGAATATACATGCACAATTTAAAACTTATTCACATATTTTTTATTTTGCATTTTCTTGCACAGGCCACATATTTGTATTCAAATATTTTGTCATTTCTATTAATTTTTCCTGAAGTCCTTTGGAATAGATGTAACTCTTTGTTCTTTTCTCTCTTGCCTCATAGTCAATTATTTTATGCAATGAAAATGCTTATGCGAAACTACTGTACATGATTTCGTATTAGTTTAATTTTTTGTGGCTTATCTTTCATCACTGTATCTTTGGAACAGAAGGAGTGGTTCAAAGTCTAAATTCACTGTGTGATCTCCAATAAGTTAGTGCCATTCTGAAGAAACACAGGTTTCCTTTAATCTCTCTTCCATGTCAGTCATTTTAATAATTATTTTAAAAGTGTTGTTATTCTAACTACTGGTCATAATTGGATAAATATTTACTAGTGGTCTACTTAAAGCATATCTCTATTCTAAGTCCCAAGACAAAGCTGTGAGGAGGCCAGTTTCTCACCTGTGATGGGATTTGTATACTTTTTCCTTGTCTTTTTGTTACTGGGAAGGGAGGGAGCAGACTTTGTCTTTTACTAAAACTCATTTTGCCAGCTTTTCCTAAACCAGAGAAAAATCTTTAATGCTTTAACCCTTTATCTGCTACAAAATGGGCAAAAACCCTTATCTACCACACACTGGTTACCTTTGTCTTTGCCATTCAGATACCTGCTGCTTGCCTGCCTACCCTATGGCCTCTCCCAAACTGAAGAAAAAAACCTTAAAATTGGATTCATTGCTGCCCACAGCCTTACTATGTAATTCCAAAGCCAGCCTAAACTCTTAAAGTAATCAAATTACTTATTACTAAGTAAGCAAGTAAGAAAGTGATTACTTAAACACGTACTACAAGATAAGTATGTAAAATCCTGGTTACCCATTACATGTGATACAAAATAACCATAAAAATATCCCAGTTAGCCCACCACAATGTCCAAAACTGTCTTTGTTGTCTCTTGTCACCTCACCACGTGTCCAATCAATAATCAATCTGAGTTCCAAAAGTATATGTTCCAAACACAGGGCATTCTGCTTTCCTTCCTTTACTATCTGCTCTGGCTTCTTCCAAACACAAAGTCCAAGACATGGGATGTTCTTCTTTCAGCATCCCTCTCCTCTCAACTTTAGGCAATAGAAAAATGCCAAGATACAAGAATCAGCGTCAGGTTCATTTTCTCAGGCCTTACTCACAGCCTCACCAAAAGCATCTGAGTCAAATTAGATAGAACAAGTTCTAATACAAAATTCAAATCTTCAAACTCTTTAGACTCTTCAGCCCATACACTCATCGTATGCATGCTAAGTCCATGAGTTCACCAGCCCGGGCTGAAGGCCGTGGGCCCCAGCCCACCTCAGCCATTATCACCAGGCTCATATCTTCCTCCAACATGGCTGAATTGTTTCTTTCTCTTCTTGTTTTCTTTTTTATCTTTTCTTCTTGTTTTTCTGCTCATTCTTGGAAGGAGTTTTGTCAATCATCTTACATCACAAAAGCTATGTTTTCCTTCTTCCTCCCCTTCTACCTTTCTGAGAAAAAAAACTATAAATTCTAATCTTAAAATTTACAATTCTAAAATAACAGGAAAGTAACTCCATTTTCTAAGCTATTATCAAAGCCCAGCATCAGCTATGTTAATGGCAGATATTCTCCAACATTTTTAGAAACTTTCATCGTTAAGCTTTGGGATTTTGCTTTTCTATTTTTTCTTATAAACTATACTTGACGTACTATAATCTATTTTTTACTATTTTTATTTTTGAGCAATTTAAATATTGTTTAGTCTACAAGTTTTTTAAAACTTTATTGTAATGATGTTCTTTAAGATGTATCATTGTAGCAACAAAATGAGGCAGAAAACAACAGAAAGAACAGCCACCGAGAAACAAGAAGCATGGATACAAGCCAAAGGTGCTTGGAATGGCCAATGAAGATTTAAAAAAAAAAGGACTAAAAAGACTAAAGGGCTAAACATGGACAAACAACAAAAAGAAAGGAGACAAAGAGACCAGAGGGAGCATGCTGGGGTGGGATAATACCATGGGGATCAACAATTATGCAATCATGTGTTGTACAAAATGCAAAAAAAAAAAATATTAATTATAAAAATAAAAAAATAAAATGTATCATTGTTATTCAAAAGGTTTTAGTCAACAGTTAAGACATAGGAGCAATATAATAAGAAATTATTGAATACACATATAATCAATAATCTACTTAAGAAATAAAACACTTAATATTGTTGAAGACTCTTCTGAAACCAATTATATGCCTCCTCTTTCAAGAAGTAAGATTTTAAAAAAATCATTCTTTTGCTTACTTCTCTAGGCAATAGGTAGTATTGGGATTGCTGGTTTGAAATGTTACAAGAATTATATTACTTTGTAACTGTTCCCTAGGTGATCAGCTCTAGTGGTAAGAGGATTACATCAGAGAATTTCTATTATATTGGAGTGGCAGCTGCCATTAACATAGCTGTTGTGTCATGCATTGGTAGTGACATTGGAATGAGTGTAGCTAGGAAATAGGAGACACTTTCCTTTTGCTCTAGTATTATAAATTTCAAGAAGGACTTGAAAATATGGAAATTTGACTTTCTGTCTTCATTGTTTCAGGATCCAGATGAAGAAAGCGTAGGGTGACTATACCAAGACACACCTGATGACCCTTCATTAGAATTCATAGTTTTCTTTTGAAAGTATAGAAGAAGAGGTGAAAAGAAAAACAAAGCTTTTGTGGTGTGAGGTGATTGACAGGGGGTCTTCCTCTGAAAATGGAGGGAGGAACAAGGAGAAAGAATAAATATACCTGTGTAAAGGAGGGATTCAGTCATTTAGGAAAATGAGAGGCCTGGTTGTGCAATGACAGCCAAGGCAGAAAGAGTAGGACGTTGACCTGTGAGTATCAGTTTGGGATGGTGAGACCTGTGATTTCTGGAAGTGATCATGGGGCTGGTCTGAGGGAAGCTGAGTTGGACTGCAGCAGGACAGAAAAGCAGAGAGGCCATGAAGTTTTACTGTAAACAGGTAGTGGTCAGGGGAAGCGGAATACATGAGCCTTAGCACGCATAAACTGATGGTGTGTGCTAACAGGGTCTTAAGAGTTTGCATTTTAGAACTTTGTGTTGGAGCTTGTTTTATCTAGTTTGATTTAGATGTCTTTGGAGAGGCAATGAGTGAGGCTTGAGAAAATGGATGTTGGTTCCTGAATGTTGGGGCTTTTTTAATGCCTAAAGTTGAGACGGACTCTGAAAGAAAAGAACACCATGTCTTGGACCATGTGTTTGGAGGAAGCCAAAACATGTTCAAAACATGGGTTTTTATATGCTTATTTTGTATTACATATTTAGATAATCACTTCCTTACTTGCTTACTTAGTAATAAATAGTTTGAACACTTTAAGAGGAATGGATAAAACAGATGTGGTATATTTACACAATGGAATATTACCCATCAATTAAAAATAAAGATTTGATGAATTTGAGATAACTTGGATATACCTAGAAGAAATCATATTAGCAGAAACAAGTCAGAAAGAAAAAGACAGAAACCAAATGATTTCACTAATATATGAGACATCAGAAAAACAAAGAAAAGGCCAGGAGAAAAAGTTAAAACAAGTTAACAGTCAAACTAAAGTACACAACTGGGTAGGGAGGTGGGATGAATGGAAGCATTCAAGGAAAGGAGATGGTGGGTGAATCCCAGGGAATACAAATATGTGAAATATATATGTAAATTATTTTTAAAAAATTAAATAATTTAAAATTACTTAAATTATTTAAATAATTTTATTTAAATTTAAATTATTTATTTATTTTTAAATTATTCAAATAATTTTAAATAAATTAATTTTTTTAAAAAAAGAAGGTTCATCTGGCTTTGAGATCACATAGCAAGGCTGCCTGCAAAGGAAGAATGCTGAAGAGGGTGAGCAAGAGACAGGTCTAACAGTAAAGATAGAGATAAAGATAGAGATAGATATCTGTATATAAATTTAGATATATTTTTAGTTTGGGATGCAAGCAGCAGGTATCAAAATGACAAAGGTAACCTATGTATGGAAGTTTAAGGATTAATAAAGGCTTTTGCCCCTTTGCATCAGATTTAAAAGGTAACAGTTTTTCTCTGGCTTAGGCAAACTGGTAAAAAAAAATTTTTAGAAAAGTCTACCCACCTACCTCCCAAAACAGTATGGCAGGAGTAGAGTCTTGTCTTTAATAAAAGCACTGTGAATACTGATTTGCCTTCACTACAGATAGTCTTCCTGCCTGCACTTCCATTGTGGATTTACGGGATATTTATCTACTGTCACTATATTCCACACGAGAAGCACTGTTTCTAAGCATGAATTTATTCCACAGTCTAAGAGTTATGTCACTGAATCCGGGCTCATGGAAATCATTGGTCTTACTATATTCTCCACCTTCTTATATCACTGACTTGACGGAAAGAATGCCTTTTGAAAACTCAGTTACTTTGCCTTCTAAGTATTCACTAAATACCTGGCAGGTTCTTAGTGATATATGCGCCTATATATAAAATGCCATTTGTGTCCTATATATAAAATGCCATTTTTCGCATAGCCAGGATTCACAAATCCCAGAATCAAGGGGTGAAAATAGGAATAGCACCACTCATTATTGCCCCTATTCACCCACTGGTGAGATTTCACCTCTGTTTCTGTGACTTTATGCTCTAATACTACAAGTCTCCTTTGCAGAGGGAAGAATGCTTTCACAAGGGAACACAACAATGGTTTCATTGAACTGTAAGTAAAGACTGCTTCCTGGCCACTTTATACTCCTCCTGACCCTGCATCCACAGGCAAAATAGGGAGTTACAGGGTTGCCTGGAGTGACTGATCTTTTAAGAAAAATTATACTATTCCATAATGGAAGTCAGAAAGAGATGTTTGGAATACAATAGATCTTTTTATGCTTCTATTAGTAACCTCAGACCCTGTGATTAAGGTCAATAAACAAGCAAACCAACAAAAAAAACTACAACAACCCAATCTAGGTAGGATAACTAATGGCCCAGATTCTACAGAAATGAAGGGTTGAGTCACCACACAAGGTAATGAATTACAACTACCTAAGGTGCTAGCTGAAGTCAAAGAGAATACAGGAGTCACTGAAGAGTTACAAGTACCAGCTACAGCTACAAGCTTATCACCAGTTATAGAATAAGTACTGCAAATATCTTGGAATAATTCTTCCTTATTTTGCCATTTGTGTGCATATATACTTACACTAAGCAAGTATCTATCTATGTTTGCTTGGGGAACAAGAAAAGAGTAAAAACTGGGTAAGTTTTTGGTTGTATGTGGGGTAATTGTATCTTGTGATGTGGTATTATTACCTGACCTTTATTTTGAGATTAAATATGACTTTAAGAGATGCACATTGGGTGCCAAGTTGACAAATGGGTGCCAAGTTGACAAAGGATAGTTTTTTCATGATCAGTGTTATGTGTCAACTTACCTACGTTAAAGGGTGACCAGATAGCTGGTAAAGCATTGTTCTGTGTAAGTATCTGTTAACTTACTTCTGGAAAAGAATAGCATTTGGTATAGTTTAGTAAAGATCACTCTCACCAAACAGGTGGCCATTCTCCAATCCTCTGAAGATAAAGATCTGAAAAAAAATAATGTAGAGAAAAGATGAATTTTCTGTTTGAGGTGAGCTATCTGCCTTCTGCTTTGCACATACATGCTCACAATATTGGTTCTTCAGCTTATGGATGGCAAGTTGTAGGACTGTTGGCCTCTATAACCTCCAATTCTATATAATCTCTCTATCTTTATGTACATATCCAATTGTCATTTTATTTTTTCTGGAGAACCCTAGTACACAATACATATTATTTGGCAATTTTTCACTTAATGTTTATATGATTCATCCATATTCTGTGGTGTAGCTCTGGGAACTCTTCTGATTATCAACTTTGAGTTCTTTATAAATGTTTTGATTATGAATGAAGATTTAAGTAATATTTTTGGACATATATCTGTATGTGTCTTTGTAGGACAGTCTCAAATTTATGTACCTGGGAGTGAAACTGTTGGTTGGAGTTCTTCAAAATACCTGTGTTGATTTATACTCCTGCCATAAGTATATAAAGTTTACATTGTTCCGTAGACTCCTCATTGCTTGCTATTTTCAGATGTGTCTTTTTTCGCCAATCTAGTCACTATGTAATGATATCTCATTATGGTTTTAATTGTTTGATAACTGATGAAGTTTATTCTGTTTCTATATATTTCTTCACATTAATTATCTACTTGTGATTTCATTTTCCCATTAAAATACTCAATTTAGCTTCACTTAAAATTTAGAAGTTCTCTATAAAATTCATATATCATTATCTTATGTAAGTTTTGTGATATCACCCTAAATTGATATCTCCTCTATCATTTATCTCTCCCACTTTTTTTCATTTTTAAAATATTCTTTTGTTTTCTAGTTTATTTCTTTAGGAATATTTTATATTTCTTCCTATAAAAATTTCCTTTCCTAGGATTGTAAAAAATAATTTATATCACTTTCTAAAAGTTTGTTGCTCCCATTGTTAATGTTCATGTAAAATGCAAAGCTAGTTTATAAAATTCTATGAATGGTTGCAATAGGAGGTAATTATACTAAATTAAAAAAAAAAGACAAATAGCACACAACTTCACTTACATATGGATTGTAAAGAAACAAAATAATGAAACAAACAAAAATAAATCTTTCCAAGCTCCCAAGGTCTCTGCATTCCTGTCCACCAAATTACTCAATTAATATATTCTATCAATTTGTATTTCTAGATTCATTTAAACATAGTTTTTCCCTGTTTTAATAGGATATTAACCCTTTTACTTTCAAACTGTTTTCCCTGCAAGTAATTCACAGAAGTTTCAAAAAAAAAAAATCTTTTCAAATCCTAGAAATCTGACTGCAAAACTGAGCTTACCAGAGTGGGGAGGTGGGGTGAAGGACAGTAAAGGGGGAAGAGAGTCCAGTGGATTATGGTAGAGGATTATTGGTGGGTGTAGTATGAAAATATGCACCGGAGTAGTGAACCTATAGCTTTCAGCTGTACACAATGTTGTAGACCAATGTCATCTCAATGAAAACTAATTCAACTTAAAAAATATACTTCCATTAAAATTGTATTTGTTTTGCAGTAATTGCATTGAATTTACAAGTGCATTGGAGAAAAATAATATCTTTACAATATTGTCTTACAATTAATATTTATTTCAATATTTGATATTTTAAAAAATGTAATTTCCCTAGTAAAAGTCAAATGCATCACTTGTTAGATGTGATATGTTTTACACACATACAGTAATCATATACATGTACACATATCATGAATTACACATCACATATATGTATAATATATGTACACATATATGTATGATTATTATCATAAATATATATTAAATTGCACTATTTGAGCTGCAGTACAGATAAGCAATTTATCACTGCAAGTGATTTTATATACTGACTTTGGTGAGTTCCTCACTCTAAACTTATCTGGAGATTTTATTGGTCTTTAGTATATGAATAATGATATGATATCATCAGTGAATAATATCAACTTCATTTTCCTTTTCTCATCCATCCCATATAGTTTTTACTTACTTTGCTTACTTTGGTAAGTAAGTTTTTACTTACTTTACTTAATTTGGGTCATACTTGCTAGCACTACCGCCAAATACTAAATATAAGCTGTGATGGTTATCTATTTTTCCTTTCTCTAGTTTTAAGGTAATACTGGTAACAGCTCACCTCATATTTAAAGGGGTGTTTTGAACACTTAAAGACATACAGTCACAAGTCAGTATAGGCTATACTTTTTAATTCTCATAAAGTAATTGTTTTTCACCTCAAAGTTTATACTAACTTCATAAAAAGGCATAATGATTATTTTTGTGTGTAATCTTTAGGAAAAGTCTAATTATTTCTTTAAAAAGTGTTTGATTCACTTATAAGATTATATGGTCTATTTTATATTTATGACAAGGATTGAAATTATTGAAATAGTTTTCTTTCATGTTCTTAGAACTATTCATTTTTTAAAATATGTAATCTTCTAAGAATTGTCTAGTTTGCCTAAATTTTCAATTTTATTAGCATAAAGTATTTCTCATGATATCTAATAATCATTTAATTTCTGTTAATATTCAACTAAATCCTGATTTCACTACCCTGATATTATTTATGTTATCTTTTCTTTCTCACACTTAACTTTACCATTTTTACTTTATAACTAATTTTTTATATGTGAACATTGTCATTAGGATAGGCAAAATTACCAAATAATGATGAGACATCTTTTCAAAGAACCAAGGATTTGGTTTTATTTATTCTCTTTGTAATATTTATTTCCCCATTGACTTTTGCACTTTCTTTGTTTCATCTAGTTTATTTGGGTTTATGCTTTGTTCTTTTCCTAACTACAGAGAAGTTACATTTATTTCTTTCAGGGACCCTGGAGCATTTAAGATCACTTTAAATTAATTTCTTAGTATTGGCTTTCTGGACTGTACAGGTAGTTCAAATTTAAAACTCTAAATTCATGTAATGACAAGCCTAGGGTTACAAATTCTTAGGGGAAATTTTTTTTTCTTCACTGTAAAAACAAATTACTTTGTGGTCTCCATTTTCAGAAAGGCATATATTTTTCTTTCCTGCCCTGCAGCATTCTTAGTTCCAATTCCCACCTTGCACAGACCTAAGGTCTTGTTTCTGCCCTGCATGCAGTTATAAAAATCATGACCATTTATTCCTGGTTTGGGCAAACAGCTTTAGGGTTCCCTTAACATAAGGACAGGTTTCAGTTCCATCCTCATTTTGGGTGCCTGGGAATTCAAAACATATTCTTATTTTAATAAAATAAAATTAATATTTATATTGAAAGAAGTAAAAACTATATTTCTTAAATTATGGTTTAATTTGCTTTCCTTTTTTAATGTATTTGCTTTTTGTGTTTTTAATCCATTTTCATTTTTCCTAATGACTGACCCTCTTTGAAAGAAGTTTTGTTGAAGAATGAAGTCAAGTGATGTTCTTGAATTGGGTTTATAAACATCAGTGTTTCTGAAAAGTAAATCTGTGAAGAATGAGATGTTTTTCCCCTTTGCTGCTGTTTCACCGACAGCCATGGTTAAGGCGCAAGCAGGTTTCCAACAAGTATTTTTTTGAATGGATGAATGGACAATTATACTCAGTTTTGTCTATGCCTGTTTTTTTCCTCTTAACTGGTACATATTTCTCTTTAAGCATGATATTCAAACATCCTGACTTCCTCACAATCAAATTTCTGCATCCCAGATTTTTTTTCTTTTATGACTGGTTGTTTGTTTGTTTGTTTAACCAAGGCTAGGCTTCTGTGCAGAGATAATGAGCTTTCTAGCAATTCTGAGCTATTTGATCTTGTCTGCAAGGGATCATTCTATTTCTCTAGTTTTGCCTGCTGTCTGGAAACCTCCTCTCTAGTTAAAAGATCATCAACTGGACTTTCACAATTGGAACACTGACTTTTAAGGAAATTTCTATCCTGCTTGAGTCTGAAGGGGCTTAACTAGAACTCTACTTCTCTTTATTTTCATTGGTACAGATGCCTCATATTTTGGAAGCTTTGACTTTATAATTTGTGGGTTGAGGTTGTGGACATTTCCTTGTTTTCACTGAAAATGGATCTTCTCATTTCAATGAACAAACCATCTTTCCCCTTCTATTTTTGCTAATTTCTTTATTCACAATTGAGTTGGAGAGCAAGTGTGAGTTTTAACTCACAGAGTCCTCGTCTTTGGAGTTTGATGTACCCACATACCTGCCTTTCACTCTACTACCTCTGAGGGTTAGTAACTTTAGTTTGGGAACAAGAAAATCATTCAGCAGTTTTCTACCCACAATTTATGTACCATCATACAATATTTCAGTTTCCAAGCTCTGGTACCATCTTATATTCCAGTTTGGAATCATGAGTCTACAATTTTAGTAATGTCTGACAGGCAGCTTTATTGGCTACATGTCTAAATGTAATTCTTTATATTACTGATTGCTTGCAACCATCCCAGTCTGGGGAGGCTCATCATTGGTCCCTAGTAGCTTAAAGAATGTTAGAACTCTTGATATCTTCACAGGATTTTTAACAGTGAACAGGGGAAAACAACTGGCGAAGTTCCCATTTCCAGAGTGACACTGCCCTTTTAAATCCCCTCCCTCCTCTGCTTGGGTCCACTTACACATGCACATATCCATTGGGTCAGGTATGTTTGGGGGTCTTAACACCCACAGAAGTTAATGGTGGAAAGTGTGAAAAAGCTTGGTAACTCATTTAGCCTACAATGATCTCTAAGCTATATAGTTTCCAAGTGCTAACAGATTTGAACTAGTATATAATCTGATAAATTTCTTTTTTAAAAGAGAGTGTGCTGTAAGATGGTAGATTGATCAGGAACATCACTCTATAGTAACAAAAACATTTGTATTAAATATAGCATAATTAATCAGGCCATAGTATCAAACTGATAGTCTATTTGTACTTTCTACCTAAATGAACCAATCAACCAAGGCTCAGTTTCCCATTCCATCAGCAATATGTGTTAAAAATTGATTCACTTATGTTTCTATCTTCTCAAAAAGTATACTACTGCTGACAACCTAATATTTATAATATGTTTTAAGTTCCTTTCTAAAAGCAGTGCAATTGTAATTGTTTTCTACTACATTTACTTTTTCTCCCCTCTGCTTATCTGTGAGATCAATGAAACAGAAATAATCAAGCATAAATATTTTTGTCTCTTCTTTTCCCAAACTGTGACAAATGTGTTTTTTCACTGATTCGCTCTAATATTGTTTATATCTAAAAGTTTAGAAAATTTTATTTCTATTTTTTAAATTTGATCAATTTACTTTAGAGAAATAAAGGAGCAAATTTGCTCATTGTTTTATCAAACTTTCCAGACATGAAAAATATCTTGTGTAGAATCAACATGAAAAAATTATCTGAAATCTTTGATGGCATTATCTATAACAGTAGGATTCTCTTCTTTTTCACTAACATTTATATCACTTTGAACATTAATATACAATTAGTTATGCCAAATGTTTGTTTTAAAAAATTGAGAATGCAAATGGCCAGGCTAAGAATTAATATTATCAAAATGACCATCCTACCAAAGGCAATCTACAGATTCAATGCAATTCCAATAAAAATCCCAATGACATTCTTTAAAGAGATAGAACAAAAACTACTGAAATTC
>PVHY01019124.1:9923-28028 GCA_004024945.1 Uropsilus gracilis
GAACAGATTTCATTGGGACTGTTGGTTATACGATGGCTACAATCCCTGACCAAAAGGAAACGAGCAGAGTAAGCCTCCAGAGGCAGCAACTCTAGCGAGGGCTGTCACCTCTGACCCTCCACAGGGTGCCTGCAAGAGATGAGGGCAACCCCTGAAAGAGGAGGGGGTGATTCCAAGCAGCTCTGGCTACATGAAGGCAGCTTTGCAGGACACCGTGCTGCTCATAAACACGGAGCTTTCCCCCTGCCTCCTTCCCATGAGTCCCTTCTCGATCCCAGGGACGAGATGACTGGGCATAAGAGGAGTTATCTTGGGAAGAGTAAATTTACCACCAAGATGCTCACAAAAGGCTGCGCCTTGCTGAGCTGGGAGAGAGGCTGCAGAGCCTTCAAAGATCTAAGTCGGAATTCCAGCAAAACTCACTGCCACGGGAGCTCAGTGCTTTGTTTCTAACAAGGACTTGTTTGCTTATTACTTTCCTCACTGGATGCAGCCACTAGTGACTTGTTAAAAAACTCTACCTAGAGAAAATTAACAAGTCCACAACCAACACATCTGAACTATTTTTGTAACACTTTTTAAACTGGAGGTGGCTGCTAATCAAACACCTGAAGGGATGCTCAAGTCTGAGGCAGCAGAATGCAGTCTCCTTTCCTACAGAGCTACTTTCTTCAACACATTTGATTATCTAGTTCGCAGACACGCAGGAAGTAGCCGTTCGCTTGAACACCAGCTCTTCTCAAAGGGGAAGGCACCGGCGTGCCGAACAAAGCAGTAACTCATTTACTCACCCAGGGACAGGGACGCGCACGGACCACATCACCACGCCCAGCCAGCTTACCCCGAGAGCCTGGCGGCCATGTCCAGCAAAATGCTTCTCCACTCCAACTGCTCAAATCTCCAGATTCGCGCTGTTCCGTCTCTGCTCCCACTCAAGAACCTTAAGATATTCAGAAGAAAGGTCTCAGGCTCACACACAGGCCACGACTGACACCAGTCACAACCCAAGCAAGGCAATCGCAACATCGTTGTCTCAACGACAGTTAAAACCACACGTGGTCATTCGAAAAACAGGTACTTAGGACAGATCTGAATGGAGATGATCGGGTTTGCTACGAACTACTTGGCCCTATGACGTAAAACACTTCAAGACCAAAGTCTGTCAAACAGATGGCATCTGAGAAGGCAACGTGCTAGAGGCACCGGGAGGGGTGGGAACGAGCGAGGATTAAAGGTACACGCAACAGTGAGTAAGAGCAAAACTCTCCACAGCAAGCGTCTTCACTCTGCAGTTCCAACTGGCTGGTGCTGGCCGCTTTGTGCAAACACCCTGCGCCCGTTGGCATCCCAGCTGCGGCTGGGAGAGGAGCCTGCAGCCTCAGACGACTGGCAGGCGAAAGGGACATTATTATCCTCCCACCTGATCTCGCTGGAAGCCGTCAGTCAGGGCTGGGCCAAAGGAGAGCCACCTGCGGCCGGAAGAACCAAGAAAACCGCTCTTCTGAAGACTCACACCTCGCACTCCCACCCGGCCTGGACACTTCTCAGGCCATGAAGGCGCAGCTGGGAATGCTGGGAATGTCACTACGTTGCACGTGAACCCAGCGAAAGGCTCCATCAACCACCCTGAAGATGCATGCACGCAAGCACGCACGCAAGAGCACGCATGCGCAGCACACACTGAACTTACCGATCCCCGTTGTTACAGAACTGAATACTGTCCACTTTATCCTAAAGGGAGAAACATAAAATGATCATCTCACAGTTCATAAACAGCACACTCCATCCTAGGGCTCGAAGCACACTGGCTTCAAGGCAGGAGATAAGCGCTGGGGCCGTCCAGGCCCATCGCTCAGTTAATTTACGTGCCGAGTCCATGAAGCTAAGAAGAGGACTACAGGCGGCAGTGAAAATCCTGCTTCCCAAATGAACTCTGCACTTGCGACTGTGCAGAGCCGGCACGTGTGACCAGTCAACTATCAAAGCTTACACAGCTGCAAGCAAAGCACATTCACTCCGATAATGGGCAAACGCAACTTTTTCCTCTGACAGTGACAGAACTTCCTGCAGGAGGAAAGGGGGCCTGACCACGGGTCAGTCACTCGGAGCTTTACGAGTCGGCTGCTTCCATCACTAATGAAACAGCACCTGCCAAAGTCCACGAGCTTGGACGCAATGATAACAGGCTCCCTGACGTAAGCCACATGGTTCGATGGCCGTCCTCCCGACTCCGGATTTGAAGCTGCTGTCAGCACCGCGCAAGGCAAGCAGCGCCAAGGCCCGCCCGTCAGCAGCAGCCTCCCCTCCCTCAGCACAGCTGGCTACGTGGATACAGACACGTCCCTAACAAACACTCCGGAGAACACTGACAAGTGGATACTTACAGTGTGGCTTTCAAGTTCTGCAATTTTCTCAGGTGCTTCAAAACCCAAAAAATACATCCTGATTACATGATCAGTACTTCCTGTGGCTAAAAACATGCCACCTGAAAGAAGAACAGCAAAGGCTAAATACACAGTTGACAACAAATACCTGAAAAAACCAACTTTCCTTACTGAGATCCCTCATGCCAAAATTAAGTTTATTTCATTAGAGCCATGTTTTAATCCACTGAAATTAATCTCACGTGTGATGCTGCGATCTACTGAGAGACAGAAAAATGATCTTCATCCCACTTCTGACAAAGGCTCTAAGTTCCTAGACGACCTCAGCGGGAGGCAGCGATAAAGCCATCGTGGTGTCCACAGCCCATGTTCACCACGGCAGGGTTCCTGCTCGCGAGGGGGGTTTGGAAAAGCACCTCAAAGCGGTGGGCAGACGCCTGCCAGGAACTGCCATCTGCCTGGAAGGCTGGACCCAGCCCCAGCCCCGCACACCAGGGAGAGGAAGAGGCGAGTCACCGTGCCTGCTGCCCAGGTCTCCAGAGCAGCCAGCAGGGAGAGGGAGAAAGAGCTGCAGGCTGGACATGTGGAAAGCCAGAGAGACCGTGCCTGTCCCTCGTGCGGGTTTCTCCATGCAGCTCTTCTCGTATCACAAGCCAGAAGTCTAGCGGGTAAAACGTCTACATCCTGTGAGGCGCCTCTAGCAAACACTCAGCCCAGTGCAAGGGAGGAGCAGGGACTGCTCCAGCCACTCACAGCCGCAGGTCACAGTCTGCCTGCAGCTGGGGGAGAGCAGAGCCCTTGATCTGTGGGACCTGGCGCTGCCGTCGAGGTGCTGTCAGAGCGAGTAGAACAACAGGACATCTGGCTGGTGTAACAGACGATCTGGTGGTGTTGGGGGGAAAGAACATGGGATGGGGCTCTAATCTGAAAGGTTAATGCAACTCTGGAGATGGCCACCGTCACCTCCGACCTGACCTTCCATGCGGACTCCTAGAACGAGGGTCCAAGAAAGGGCTCTGCTCCCCGAGCAGCGCCAGCCACAGAGGACAAGCCCACTTGCTAGAAGAGGTCAGACCTTGCGGGTGCGTCGGGGACCTCTCGTAAAGAGGCTCCACTAAGTTTAACATCAAGAAAAGAGGGTGGGAAATAAATTCACCCAAATGTGTGGAAAATAAATCGTAAACCACCAAAAATAAGCAGCTCAGCTGTAGAAAGAAAATCCCAGTGTTGGTCAAACACACATGGGGCAGTCGGCAGAGCCACCGCTGATGGGGAACCTTCGCCAGCTGCCAACTGACTCTTCTCCCACAGACTGCCGACTGTGACCGGGCGTCAGAGGAAGAAAAGGCCAGCTGAACGGACACCGCACACACGCCTCAGGGGGTGGACACGGTCACTGACCCTGCGAGAAAGGTCCTCACACAGTGCAGTCATTCAGGACGCACTCACAGTAAGCGAAGGACAGCCAGGGCTCAGCTTACCGACACTGAAGGAAGAGCAGAGCATCTGAACACCCGGCCGCGGCTTCTCAGTGAACTTCAGGGGGCGTGGGCTTTAAAAGAGGTTTTAAAACACGTTAGTTTAGCATCTGAACCTGGTTTGAAGCGTTGGTTTTAATCTGGTTACTTTAAAGCATTACACAGCCTTCGTTCTGCAGCACTCGCAGCAGCCCAGCTCCGTCCACATCCCTCGGAGGACCAGCCGGCCCACGACACAGGGGTGCAGGCTGGTGAAGCCCTACCACGCACGCAGGGGTCTGACGCTCAGAGCCTAAGGAAAGCCCTGGCAAGGTGTAGAATGGGGCACGTTACCCCGCAGAAGTGGAGGGACAGGCCAGGTGTTGCTTTAATTCTCAGCTGACCCGTTAGAAGTAAAAAGACAGAGTCCCACTCCACGGAACCTCCGACAGCCCAAACGCCACAGCAACACCGGCAACATCTCAACAAGAAGCTCAACTCCTGCGCCGTCTTTGAAATCTCCCAGCAAACGTCTACGGCCATACCACCCTGAAGACGCCCGTTCTCCTCTGAAATCTCCCAGTATGTGCTGGACATTAACCAAGTTTGCCACAAGAATATGGGTCAGTGTTTAGAGTCCATAAAGCATCGTGAAACATTAAATTCACAGACAAATTGTTTTGGAAGATGCTAGTGAGCTTTGTCAGAACTGAGCCAGATAATCGGCTTTTAAACAAAACTCACCAACCTGGCTCCTCAGGGGCACCTGCCCCGAGGCACAGGAAGTATGGCAAGCACTGGCAGGATGGCATGAGCCCAGGTCCTGCCACATCAGGGCAGGGCATCAAACTGGGGCCTCTTTTTTTTTTTAAGAGACTAGGTCTCAGCTGGGCACAGTGGCTTGCTCATGCCTGTAAGCATCAACCTAGGAAGCGGCTGAGGCTAGGGATCACGGTTCGAGTCCCACTCGGGGTAACACAGAGACCTAGTCCCAGAAAATAGCTGGGCATGGTGGCGCGTGCCTGTAATCCCAGCTACCTATGAAGCTGAGGATGGGGATCGCTTGAGTCCGTGGTACCACAGGCAACGTGAGTCTGCGGTTCCATGGGCAAAGAGTGAGACCTAGTCTCAAAAACAAAAGAGAAAGAGTAGGTCTCGCTGTTGCCCAAGGTAGTCTCAAACCCACAGACTTAAGTGATCTGTAGCCTCAGTCTCCCAGGCAGCTGGGATTATAGGCACGCACAACCACACCGAGCTATTTTTTGGAGATTAGGTCTTGCTATGTAGCCCACGGGCTAAAGTGATCCCTAGCCTCAGCCTCCCAGCGCTAGGACACGCACGCCACCACACCCAGCTATTTTTTTGAGACTAGGTCTCACTATGTTGGCCGGGGTAGTCTCAAACCCGCAGACTCAAGTAATTCCTAGCCTCAGCCTCCCAAGGCTGGGGTTACAGGCATGCGCCCCCACGCCTGGCACTAAGCTGGGCTTCTAACACTCATCCACATGCTATCACATGCATACAACACCTCACTCCCTTTCCCCACAAGACACAAGTGCTAAGGTCAAATAGCTGGTAGGTCTCTTCCACACACCACCAGTGCAGTGATTAGATCAGCAAGCACTGTGGGAGCGGGACTCTGTGTGGTAATGCTAACTTCAAAGGTAAAGGACAATCAGCACGTGATCTCTTCACGGTGAGAGGAAACTTTAACATTAAAGAAAGCTGACGACACAACGAAAGTCACTCACCTGAACTTCAGGGACTCCAGGTCCCACTGCCAGAAGCACACTGTCCCATCGGCACCAGTGGAGACCATGTATCTCTGGGGACCTTTGGCCATAGGGCTAAACTGAAAACAGGAGCACACACAGTTCAGTTTCCTGGCTCCTACCAGAGGGACAGTTCAACAGTTTTTTAAAGCTAACTTCCAGGGACACTCTAAACACCAGAAATCCAAACGCTGTGTTGTGACTGTGCTGTGACCACAGCCTCTCCCAGTCGGTCTCTAGAAACAGAAAGTGTGATTATTTTCAAAACCAGTAAGCCTGGAGGGGCTCTCACAGCCAGACTGGGAAAACAGGGCAAAAACCTTTTGGGAGGTACGCTGACAAAACAACCCACAGGAAAAAAAAGAGTACAAGATCCTTAAGCAAGAGAAGGATGCCGCCTCCCCTGGGTGGGAAAGATCGGACCTGGACCTCCAAATAAAGAAGGAGAGGGAAGGGCCCAAGGTATGGTGGTGATGGTCACGGGCGCTGTGGTGGGGGGAGAGCTCTGGGGACCACAGCTGAGGGGACAAACCAACAGCATGTTTTAAATGCTATGGGGAGGGGGGTGGAGGGAAAACTCGGGTTGAGTGGAATCCATTCTTCAAACTGTATGCAGGCGACGAAGTCCCCAAGTAGATCAACAAACTATTCTGCAAGCTAAAGCGCAGAAGGTCAAAGAGAACATGTGAACCTTACTGCACCTGCAGGGCAAGGCCAACACTGCACAGCACCAAGGCCAAGCACGCTGCACAGACGGGTCAGGGAAAGGAAAACGGACCACAGACACCCAGGAAGCTGGCAGGCTGGGGAGGCAGGGAGGGAGGCGGGCAGAAGCAGACGGTGACAAGCACAAGATTGGGAGGCTGACGGCAGCACACAAAGAGCTGAAGGGGCCAGGGTTTGGGGAGCGGAATGGGCTCAACGAGCAAGGAACCGGGAGGCGGTCTGTGTCAAGCAGCAGCTGTGGGTCTCACGCCCAACACGAAGGCGACCAGCGAGCTGAGCGGGACAGTCACAGGCTGAAAGGGACAGCAGAGGTGAGATCAACAGCCAAGGGCCGATCAGTGCACCCATTTAACCCAAGAAGCTAAGGGGGGCGCGCTCCGCAGCGTGAGTCACGCTGGGCCGGCCCGGCTCAGACAGAGGAGACGGGCAGGGCAGCAGAGGAGCTGGGGAGACATGGAGTCATGCGCAGAGGAGCTGGGGAGACAGGAAGGGCTGCTGAGGTGCTGAAAGGGATTCTCTGCATCCACACAGATGCTCCCGACTAGAAAGAGGAGGTTTCGAGGCTATCTTGTTAGAAACGTGCGATGAACTGGGCACTCCTGTCCGCTAAAGGCTGGTCGAAGCGAGTCTCGGCGCACCGCTCTGGAAGCCCGAGCCCTGAGCGTCTGCGGAAGCGCAAGGGTCCGAGGGAGCCTCACGTCCAGACGCGGGGGAGCAAGCCGGCTGCATCTGCCCAGCTCCGACCCCACCCTGCGGGCTTCAACCCCAGCTGAGGAAAGCACTTTCAGCCTCGGGTGGGCAGGACTGTCCTTCCGACATCAACATGGTGGCACCCTATGTGCCCACACAGTGGGTGGGGTTCACACCAGGACCCCCCGCCCAACCTGCCCCACCGGCCCGGCTCTGTCAGCACTTTTCCCTTTCTTCGTAAAAATTCTCCCACCGTCTCCTCATAATCGATCCCCACACGCTTGAAGCTCTCGCTGCTGTGGGGGGTTGGGGGCTTGTTTGTTCCTGTTCTACGCCGTGGCTCTCACCGTCTACAGAGCGGCTGGCTCTCAGGACACGCTTCTCTCTCCGTCCTACTAAGCTTGCAGCAGGTCTGAAGAGAGCCACAAGGGCTTCCGCCCAAGCTTAGCTGTGCTTTCCAGGAAGCGACGCCCCCTCCATCCCCAGCAGGAGGGGAGGCAGGGCTTCCCCGCGCCCACCAGTGCAGACGCCGACCAGCCATGCAGGCTGCCGGGCAGTGAGTGCAGCATCCCTCTAGATGCTAAGAGAACCTCATGCTCTACATGGGTCAGAAAAACCCTGCATACAGGACACAGCAGGAACTGCCGTCTCCCGGGCTCTCTCTGTCCTACACGCCCATGTGCTGCCAGAGGCGCGCCACCATCCGAGAGCCACACATGTCTGCGGTGACATGGAAGGAGCCGGAAGGGATAATGCTGAGCAAGCCGGAAAGAGAAAGACACGGGGGATGGTGCACTTCCATCTGAAATACAAAGCAACTAAACTAAGACGCACAGAAAGACTCTCAGAAACTAACCTCTGACGACAGAACTAAAGCGGGGCCACGTGGAGACTGTGGGGGAGGGGGGGAGGGGCACTGCCCAAATCTTACCTCAGTTAAAACGAGTTTTTTCAAAAAGGAAACCTATACATTTCGTGTGACTGTCTAGCATTCAGCAAGGCCTGGGAGCTTAGCAGCCTTATAAACGTCCACAGCTGCTTCTGGGGTGAAGTAAGGAGTCTATTCCGACCCCCGACTTTGCTCCTAAAGTCACAGCATCAGCCCAGTAACTGTGAACACCAATCCTGTGCTGTGTGCTCACATGTGCATCAGCGACAGAGCTCACACGACCTTCACACCGCGGGAAAGTCACCATCTGAGTCGGTGACCAGGAACGAACTTGGCAGTTAGCGCCTTCGTGATGCCGTGCAGCGGCCACGCCCACCAGGTGCCCGCACACACGTGACCCCACGTGAGACAGCGCGACCTGTCCAGGCATGTTCAAGCAAGACTCTTGGCTTCTGGAACAACCAGTTGCGAGGGCGAGCGCGTCATCTCGCCTCCAGACCTGAGGTTCCTCCTTTCTCTCGCCGGCAGCGCTGACGAGGCTGAACGCTGGCACTGCTGGCAGTGGGCTCGTTTCGCCAGACGCCTGCTTGCTTGACGCTGCAGAGCCGCAAGGTCAGCCGACTACGATGAACACACGTGGACCTGGGAGCCAAGCCTCACCGTGCATATTCTGCAATACTTGCTCTTGACTCGGGCGGGAATCCTCTCAGTTGCAGACAACGTGACACTTGTGCCCCCAGATACGTACCACGTGCCCGCCAAGCATGACGCTCCTGCACCGCGGCAACACTGACCAGCGCTCTGGACGCCAGCATCCAGACTCACAGAGGAGGTGCGACTCACGACCAAACCAACCCCACTTCGCAAAGGTCCTTGAAGCGTTTCCTCCCGAGCACCAGGACTCAGTGTGTGCACTGCCCTGCGGTGGCCACGTTTCAGGTTCTCTCAGAGGACACGCTTCCTGGTTTTGAAAGTGCTGGAAACGAACCCTCTGAGGGATAGAGGCCTGGATTCCACACACCTTCCTAAGTTTGGCTCATCTGCCTGCTTATTCCTGGGATGCAAATTACACACGTCAAGGGAAATACTAACAGGTGGAAAATCAATTTAACTATAGAATCCACACACCTTAGAGGTTGATTCAGACTTTTCTTTTTGTCAGTCTTGGTGTTTTCCTGAACATTTAACTTCTATTTTCAAAGTTCCTATTTTAAGTTTTTTAAAACGCCCGGCACACGTCTGAAGGAACAACAATGGTACCCCTTGTACAAATCTGATCATGGGTACCGGCACCATTTCTTATCTTGTCCCTTGATTAATGTCAGTCTTAAACCAGCACCTTTAGCCTTCTAAGGAACTTGCACTTTGCTGTTCCTATTCTATGCTTAGTTTTCTATTCTTAATTTCTGCACTCAGGACACCATGAAATTACCTCCCTCTCTATTGTTTCCTGTTTTTCTAATTTCCTGGCAAATCACTTAATCACTGATTTTCAGCCTTTTCTAACAAACACACTGAGGGCAATAAATATCCCAATAAAGAACCTTCAACTCTGTTACTTATCCACTGCTACACAACAATTACTCCAGAGTTCAGCTACCGAAACAGTAATGAAAATCTACCATTTCATTATCTCACCGGGTCACGATTCGGGTTTGGACCAGTTGTCAGCACAAGTTTGATCTGAGCACGGAGGGAGACTGCTAAAGGCTGACTCATCCCAGCCACTGCGGCAGCCCTAACCTGCCTCACCACAAGGACCTTTGTCCACAGCGAGTGTCCCATCGACATGACAGCCGGCGTCTCCCAAGATAAGCAAGTCAGGAGAGGAAGAGAGAAGTTTCCATCTCTCACTTAGTAGCACTGGAAGCTGCATACGTCACTTGCCAGGCCCACACACACAGTCAAAGGGTCACCCACTCCAACAGAGCCCCTGAAGGGGTGTGAGGTTCAGGAACTGGAAAGCACTAGATGTCCGTCCCCTTCACAGCTGGCTGACAAGACAACCTCCCACATATGGTACACACAGACAGTAATATTTCCACTTCTAATCCTCAAATTCTGCTTGAGTTCACCTGTGCTGCGTGGGTCATTTAGAAATTTACTGTTACTTTACAAAAATGAAGATTATTCTCTTATTAACTCTGCTAGTAGTTGAGCCAACTTAGAACTGACTGCAGAGTTCTCAAACCTGATAAGCGTCCAGATATAGACAAGGTTTACATCATAAACATCTCACACGTGGAACTGGAAAGAAACGACACAAATATTACATCCAAGGTGCTCGTGTGTCACGTGGGTCAATTTGATTATTTATTTTGTTCAAGTCTTATCTCTGTGACCCAGGAGGAGCTGTGGCTTGTGCTCCCACGGTAAGAACGCAGGTCTGTCTTCCCCACAGCTTCTCTGTGCTTCCTGAACTGAAAGAGGGGGCTGTATGCAGACCCCACCCAGGACAGCTTGCACAGGAGTGCCCAAGCCCCTTAAATGGGCGACTCTGGGAGAGGGGGCTTGGGGAGCAGCAGCACAGAGAACCAGTGACAAATAGAGGCCCGTGACAACTGACGGGCTCAGGCTCACCCAGCATCCTCGATGTGGAACCAGCCAGATGTCTGTGTTTGAAGCAAGGCCTCCCAGCGATTCTCATGCGCAGTAAACAGAACTGCTGCTTCTTACAGAGAAACCTATTTACTCACTCAGGAGAGACGCAAAAAGCAACACGGCAGGAACTCCATGGGGCAGCAATCCAGCTCCCTCAAAGCGCAGCAGCAAGCGGGGGCAATTTAAGGGGGAAGGTGGGGGATGGCAGGACACTATTTGTTTTAAGACTCTTTTCATCCATAGCATCCGATCGTAACAAAAAAAGCTTTGGTTCCTAAGCAAACAAACTGAAACTAGTATCACAAGATTTATGAGAGAACTAGAAATGTGAACAGCAACAAACAGTAAAGGCCATAATAAAGTTGCAGTTTTCTAAAAAAGGAATTCAGCTCTTTAAGATAACTGAAATATTGCCAGAAAAACCACGTGAAATCTAGGATTCGTTTTTGGTGGAAAGCAGAGTCACTGAGGAAAATTGGCCATAGGTTGATGGGCACGTAGGGGTTCATTATTCTACCTTACTTGTTTATGTCAAAAATGAGATTCCACAAAAAGTGGAAGAAAATTTAAGTCTATTTCGGCAAGTATCCCTTATCAAAATCCTGAAGTTCTACAAGTACACAAATGATGAACATACCCCCAGTCTGTAACTGACACTCAACCACACACCTGAAGGAAGCCACCCCACTCAGCAAGCAGCCGCGGGAAGTCCCGACGGCATCAGACACCACAACCCTTCGAGCTGCGTGGAAGGATAACGCATTACATTGTCTCCTGATTACTAAATACAAAAGCAGGTCATAAAGCCACGAAGCATCTTACTATCTCTCAGCTCCAAAGACCTTCCACAGGGAAACAACCAGCCCCGCGCGTGCACACTCTAGCCAGGAAACCCCGCGTGTGCGCACCACAGCCAGTTACCTGCAGGGATGTAATGGACCCTGTGTGGCCCTGGAGCACAGCAACGGGGGCACAGGTTCTCAAGCACCACACTCGAATGATCTTATCACAGCTCCCTGCAGCAATCATCGTGTTCTCGTAGTTCACTGCCATGTCCGAGATCTCTGCAGAGTGACCTCTCAGCGTGGCGAGCAGCCGGCCATTATGTGTTGACCAAATCTTCACCAAACAATCATCTGAGCCCTACGGGAAAAAACACCAAATAAGTACTGGTGCAGTGAGTCTTTTTTTTTTTTTTTTTTTTGAGACTAGGTCTCGCTACTTTTGCCCGTGGAACTGCAGGCTCTTGTTGGCCGGGGTACCATGGACTCAAGCCATCCCCAGCCTCAGCTTCCCAGGTAGCTGGGATTACAGGCGCTAGCCACCATGCCCAGCTATTTTTTTGGGGAACTAGGTCTCACTGCCGGCCCCAGGCAAGACTCGAACCACGATCCCTAGCCCCGGCCGCTTCATAGGCTGAAGCTTACAGGCACGAGCCACAGTGCCCGGGCCTGCAGCGAGTCTTTCATGATGCTGAAAAGAATACCATTTACAGGTCACTCAAATTAAGTACCTACAACTTCTCTCTTTGGAGCTGTAGAATACACTGAAATTATAAATGTCAGATGTTTCTTCAAATTAAGTAACATCTATGTAACAATATATGACTTATTTGTACAATCCTCATAAAAACAACTTAGCCAAAATTCTTGGACAAGTTCACTAAAGGCTCGCAGTTCACCTATTTCAATTAACAAGGTTTAAATACTCAGCTGATATCAAATTAGACTGTTTTAAACTGATATGCATTTCACAGCTAGTAACGAGAATAAATGGTAATCCCAAAATTTCTAAAACATGAAAACAGTACCCTCATTTTAAATAGCCAAACAACAGCCTCAAATTTAGAGCACCAGCCAGCACCCATCCCTCAGCAGATTAATTTTTGATTAATCCCACAACTGGAAAATGAATTTAAGTCTCTCACCCACCCTAATCTCCCCTTATACATTAAAACAGCAAATTAAACCCCAAAATATTCACATGCAGCTTTAAAGCTATTTGAACTCTAAAAGCTGATGGTAACCTCGACCCACTTCTCAATCAGCATGAATAACACGAGCCACCTGCTGACCGGCTTCTTGTCTGGCTGGACCGACACCCGCACCACAAAGCAGCCTGCGCAGGTCAACCGACGTGGGTGGAGGGGCCAGCGCACCCCAGAGCCGCTGCTCTCCATCCACCAAGGGCTCACAGACCTCTGGAGGCCTGACTACCTGGCTCACAGGGGTTCTTCATGAAAATGCAAACACTGGGCCCCAGAGCTCAGGCCCCCGAGTCAGAATCCCAGGGAAAAGCCAGCATAGAACCTGCATGCCCACGCACAGAGCACCCAGCTGAGCTGAAAGCATTAACTCACCGTAAATATTCTGTGTCCTGTCCTATCAAACGCTACACAGTAAACAGCAGACAGGTGTCCCAGGATCCTTCTGTGCATTTTTATGTGCTGATACATAGTTCCCGGAAAGGCTGTGCTGAAAGTGGAGCGCCCTGTGAGCTGTCTCCCGCGATGGATCTCCACTAGGAGAGAACAACAGAGACAGTTAAGGGAGGAGAGGCAACACGTCCAACGCTAAGCAACACTCCAACACGTTTTCTAGAAAGCCACAAAATCTACGCGTGAGAAACCCCAGGACCCGCGTGCTCCCAGTCCTCTTCCATTGCACTGAACGCCACGAACTTCTCTTCCATTTCTATCGCTTTCAGGCATCGCTTCAGAGAACAAACAACTGAAGCCGGTCACTCACTACTACCGAGGTGGAACTACTCCCAGCCTGCCTCTCAGACCTAGCACGGCCGCGTCAGGCCGCCCAGGAGACTAGGACGCTCTCAGACCCGCGCGAGGCCAGCCTCACTCACCGAGACTTGGTGGGGACCCATAGTTGACGGGCATTTCGGGAGGTCTTCCTCTGTGAAGCGCAGCGAAGGCAGAGCCCGTCCACACTGCGTGCCTGCAGTCTTTAAAATGAAGTTTAGACACACATAAAACCTTGAAAGTCAGCCCCGAGAGAGCGTTTCTAGAATACTTACGTACATCGCGACAGGCTGTTCACTCAAAGTTTACCAACTAATATACTTTAACAGAAAAGCCCTAGAGGTTTATTAGACTATGTCTGAAGGCAAAAAGGCAGACATCTCGGTTACAACAGCAACACCAACAGTTGTGGCACTTTACAAGTTACAAAGTGCTTTCCACATACAGCGTCTCAACCGCGTCCTCACAACAACCCTGTGAGGTAGGTGTCATCGCCAGCTAACAAGTGAGGTTCAGGGACCCCGGGGATCCCCTGCAACTGATTAGTAAGGGTGGCCATGCAGCCAGATCCTTGGCCTCCAAGTCCCATTCAAAGCCAAATAAGTTCTTCTTCCCAGGGCAGCGATACACCACACAAGATGTTAAAGATACATAGAATCCAGCACACATGGTCCCACTTTCCACAAATGGAAATTTTTCTAAAGAAAAATTTAATTTAATTTATATGAAAATCCTGAATTAACTTGTTGTAAAATTCATTAAGGCCATTATTACCATGACTTTAATCTCCTCAGGAAATACGGACAAACTGAAAACAAATGGAAGCCGGGCACGGTGGCTTGTGCCTGTAAGCTTCAGCCTATGATGCGGCCGGGGCTAGGGATCGCGATTCGAGTCCCGCCTGGGGCCCGTAGCGAGACCCAGTTCCAAAAAAATAGCTGGGCGTGGTGGCGCACGCCTGTAATCCCAGCTACCTGGGAGGCTGAGGCTGGGGCTGGGGGTTGCTTGAGTCTGTGGTATCCCGGGCAACGAGAGCCTGCAGTTTCCCGGGCAAAAATAGCAAGACCTAGTCTCAACAAAAAGGAAAAAAAAAAAAGGCTTCCTCCTTAGTCTAGGGAAGGCGGTTAACCCTTCACCGCAGCACTGCTGGGAGCCGGGCATCTGAGCACTAGCCCACAACCGTTCCTCTCTGACCGAGCAGCAACCAGACGATGGGAAGCGGCTGCCCCTCAGGAGACAAGAGCTGCTCGGAATGCAGAGAGGAAGGGATGCAGGCACGCTATACAGTTTCTCCTGGCCTCAGGGGCGCCCGCTGAAGGCATGGCATGCTTTACAGGAGCAGGCCCGTCACCCCTGCCGTGCCCAGCGCGGCGACCAGGCGTCCTCCGCGCCACTCTAGCCAAGGCAGAGGGCAGGTGCTCCTCACACCACCACAGGGGGCTTGGTGCAAGCAAAGAACACTGGAAAACAGGCTACCAGGCAACCACTAACGACAATCTCAAACAGAGTCATCACAAGGCAAGGGGACACAGCCGCCAGGAGAGCGCACCGCCCCCGAGGGGAGCCCTGCTGGGGTGCGCCTGGATTGCCCGCATCGACTACCACGGGCACTCGGCGGGCGCAGAACCCCGGAGGATGTTCCTCCTCCGGCAAGCTTCAGGCCAGCCGTGCGGCCTAAGAGGCAGCACAGCTCTTAAAAACAGCCCCGGGGAGTGAACCCCAGGGAGCCCTGGGGAGCTGGGTGGGAAGCAGCGAGGTGGGCAGCCAAGTCAGGCGGACCCGGATCACACCACACATGGGCCCGAGGCTCGGGTCGCAGGCCAAGCTGACAGAGAGACCAGCAAGTCCCACATTTTGCTACCACATAACTTTGCAAAATAAAAATTAAGTTGGTGGGAAAAGAACCATGCAATTGCACATTTTTGGTGCTTATTTTCAAACTGCTACCAAATTTAGGAAACCACTTCCCCTTAGAACAACGGGCTTTCAGAATCTAAATATCAAGTGAAATACTTCTAGCATTTAAAGAGTTTATTAGACACATACAATTACATCCAATAAAGTTATAAGTGAGCCACAAAATGGAAAATTAAGACCTCACATTGATAAAACTTCAAACACATCTCAGAATTGCAGCTTTTTTAGCTTAACATCTCTACCTTAATCAGTGTTTTCAAATGAAAGACCCATTGAACACTTATGTAATAAAATTCAACATCTATGCTAAATGCAGAGAATTGTATAGTCCACAGCACGGGTTATAGTTACACAACACCTTTCTTCCACGATGCTTACATTACTTCACAATTATAGTAATTAGCTAGTAATACAAAGCAGAACACGTCTTCAAATTAAGGTACCTTTTGCTGTACGTAGCAAAGACTGTCTTCCCGCACCAAGCAAAGAAGTGACTCTTGAGATGCTGGGTGGGATCTCCTTATCCAGCATGGGGCCGATGCGCTGACAGATCTGCAACAGGTGATCAGGAGCCACATGCTTATTGGACAAGACCTGGTTGGAGAGCAGGGGATAAAAAACACAGTTTACAGCAGCATCAGGAACTCCCAAACACTTCCACAAACATGTGCAACAAAGATACAATGAAAACTGCAAATCTTCACCAAGGGAAGTCAGGTAGCCTGGGACATGGACAATTCAAAGTCACCCAAGCCCACCCCTAAGAGAACGCGATGACTTCATTCTCCATGCTGCGCAAGCACAACGCAGCTCTGGAGAAGAACCCAGTTGCAGAGCTAACCATTCCTGATTTCAAATTCCTAAAAAAACAACAGAAATCAAAACTGAGTGGTTCTGTCATAGAAAGACAGTGATCTGTGGAGCAAAGAAGTCAGAAGTAAAAGGTCACACACAAGGTGATTTCTAACAAAGGTACAAAGGAGAAAATGTAATCTCAACAAATGGTGCTGGGACAACAGGATCACCATTTGCTCCAAAAAAGAATTTAACTTCGATACATACAATGTGCCACAAAAACTACCTGATGACAGATCACAGAGCTGAATGTATAACCTCAAAGTGTAAGACTTACAAAACTCTGAAGAAACCTTTACGACTTGGGGATAAGCGAAGACTTTCAATAATACCAAAAACACAATCCACAAAAGAACAAAACGATAAATCATATTTCATCAAAACTAAGAAATCTTGTTATCCCAATGGCACTACCAGGGGGAAGACAACCCACATACTGAGCGAAAATATGTACAAACCATGCGACTGATAAAGGAGCTGTATCCAGAATATGTTAAAAATCAAATAACAATCTCAACACTCAATCAAAAAACTGATTTTTTTAAACGGGCAGAAGATTTGAGCAGACACTTGACCAAAGAAGACAGACAGATGGCAGATGAACTCGGAAAAGATGCTCCTTGCTGGTAGATGACCGAACACAAGTTAACACCACACGGCTCACACCAATCAGTGCAGCTGAAATTAAAAACACTGATCTGGAGCAATACTGGCAAAAATGTGGAGAAAGTGCTGATACAAATGTGAGGCAGTGGAACCACTTTGGAAAACAACTATTTCTGAAAAAGCTACATGTACCTATCATACAGCTATTCTACTTGACATCCATCCAAGGAAAGACGAGGCCCATGTCCATATAAAGGATTCTACATGAATGTCTTTTGCAGCTTTCCGAGAGTTCAGAAGTGGACAGAAATGCATCCCTCAGCAGGTGGATGAAGATAGCACTACTGCATGTCTGCGCAATGGGATACCATAAAAACTGAGCTACTAGTAACACAAAATGAAAGGCTGCACACCTCATGACCATTAATGGGAAAGAAAATACCAACAGTCCACACAGCGAGACTTCACTTACACAAAAACTCTAGAAAATACAAAGTAACATAGACTCACAGGACCCTGGGGGCAGGGGAGCACAGGCAGGGGAGGAGCCACAAGGGTGAAGGAGGCCATGTGGGGGATCTTCAGTCCAGGGAAGGGTGCGAGCAGCTTTTCCAGGCAAGCATGAAAGCCACAACCAAATCAGGGCCCAGAAGGCATCCCCAACACCTTTACTACACACCCACCTGCCCCTCCCCTTCCACTGAGCCCCTCAGGAACTCTCAAGCAGCACACCCCCAGCACACCCCCGCACACCAGGGCAGCTGCAGCACAGAGTGACACTGTTAACGCTCAATTAAAAACCCTTTGTCTTCCTTACACCAGTAACTCCCCTCAACTTCCGAGAGACAAGCATCATGTCCCAGGCCTCCTGTCATCCAGGTGTGCGGGAGCTAAGCAGTCATGGCCAGACAGAGATCCCCATGGCGGTACAAAGGGGAGAAGAGAACCAGGGTTCAGCAGACACAAAGGGACAGGAGCAGAGAGCTGTCTGTGCTGGCATGGAGGCCACGGCTGCCCAGCCCCTACCAGCCCCTAAGGTCTTCAAGGCAGGAGAGGGAGCCCGTGTGGGACCAGACAGACAGGGAGTGATAGGGTGTGCTCCCCCCCCCCCATTGTCTCCTGTTTAAGATGGCAGATTTCAAGGACAGGTAATGTTAAAATGGGGGAATGACCTTAGCTGGAATTTCCCTTCAGGGGGATGCAGGGGGAAGAAAGAAGTGAAATAGTCAAGGTGAAACAGATTTCCTGGAAGGTGGGAAATCAGGGTATATAAATGGTGTGCAAACAAAGAAGGAGTGTTGGTTTCAGGATTCAATTGGATTGGGATTCCAATATGGAGAGGAGATGGGAATCGGCCATCTTGTAAAGATGTGAGCCATGTGAGCTTGGCCATGTGGCCACCGAGGGCCTTCAACCCTCGGCTGGTCCAGGCTGGCAGCATGTGTGGTGAAAG
>PVHY01019125.1:0-27947 GCA_004024945.1 Uropsilus gracilis
AGTGGAGAGCAAAAGAAGCATTTAGTTTGTAATCCTTCTCCTCCTCCTTTTTCTCCTCTACAGCTTCAGTTCCAAATATACCTTCATAAACAAAGAAAAGGGTATGTGGAAAGTACAATTAATTACCTCACATTTAAAGGTATTAGAGCAAAAATATTTGACTTGCATGATACGGATTTTTTTTAAAGAAAATCATCAATAGCAAAACATTTTTTTTCTTCAGAGAATATTTCAAATTTGATTAGGTTTTAAAAATTTGTAAAGATTGTATTTATTATCCAGCAAATAGTGAAAGGAGAGAAATGCTTGCCTCTTCTTGAGAGGAGAGGAAATGCAATTGAATCAGATCTAGAAGTTCAGTGTTTCCTCCCTGGTGGAAGCAAACCAGTTCTGATATGAAGAGCTAGAAACAGACAAGATTAAACTCTGATTACCTCTTTGAGGATGAACTCCTTTTAAATCAAGGTTGCAAATCCTGCCCCAAGTGCATCTGTTCGGGATCAAGTGCGATTGACATTAGGGGTTCATTCTAAAATCCAAAAGCACTTCATTAAGTGTTTCCCTTTGAAGTCATCATATAGATGTCTAGACCTTAAATACACAAGGTTCTGAAGGGTTTTAATGAGAATTTTTAAGTTATTTTTATCTAGAATTTTTGAGGTAATATCTTTTAAATTAATTGAAAGTGAAATTTACCAAAGGCAAATGCATTCACATAAAGCATTTAGTTCAGATTTGATCAAAATGTCAAATCCACTATTTCTATATAGAGTTTAAACTTTTAACACGAGTCATTTTTCCCTCTGTAGAATGATTTATTAGGCATAAATATAAACATAGGCCAATATAATTAGACAGATTTCCAAATAATGACACTAAGGGGGTGTTTTCTTTGCCAAATTCTTCTGGCATGTAGTTTACCTGTGCTTTTCAAAGGTGAGATTGATATGTAGACACAAGATTTTCAAACCTTGAAATAAAAAAATATCATCTAGATACGTGAAAGCTAAAAAAAAGGAGGGACTAGGGGGATAATATGGTATGAGACTGAACAGTGAACATTTATGGAGGCTTGCATTTGCTCTGCTGTTGAGCTTGTTGAAAACTATATGGAGTTCAAAGATTTAATTTATTTATTATGGGGAGAAGACATTGAATAACTGGATAAGAGAAAACATGGAGAAAAATCAAAATAAAGATTTACAGAGGTGTTGAGCACAGTTTTTTTTAAAATATATATATATAGAGAGAGAGAGAGGACTTACATGTACTATATATTG
This sequence comes from Uropsilus gracilis, assembly GCA_004024945.1. Taxonomy (NCBI): domain Eukaryota; kingdom Metazoa; phylum Chordata; class Mammalia; order Eulipotyphla; family Talpidae; genus Uropsilus; species Uropsilus gracilis. The sequence goes on from PVHY01019125.1 coordinate 1,281, forward strand.
TCTGTAGTACTATCTATATGTAATAGATAATATACATATATGTATATATAAACCTATTGCCAGACAGTCTACTAAATACTTTACACACATTGATGTATTTGTTTTGTTAAACATCTTTTGAAGAGAGAACAAAAGGTCAGAGAGGTTGCATACTTATCCAACTGTACTCACTGAAAAGTGAAGAAGTATAACTCTGGATAGACCTTTAAATTATCAAATACTATTATATTTTATGGAGACTTTCTGCTACAAACTGATTTGTCAAATCTAGAACTAAGTTGAAGAGAAGAGGCAGCTATAAATTGCATCAACTAGCACTGGTGGTTGGGACTTTTTTGATTTGTACTTAGTATACATAATATAATTTACTTACAGATAGCAGAAGATAGAATGTTTTCCATTTAGCTCTTTCTCTTCCACAATAACACGGATTCTCTAATACCCATGTTACCATATTTCCAATCTGCTAGAATTCTGGATTGTCTATGTGTTGGCAAGAAGATCTTTTCACCATCTGATTCCCTAGCAGAATTTCTGCAAAAGAGATTGGGGTCCTCCACTCTAAAATACTCTAACTGGAGTAATTGAAGTCTCATGATAAAAGCTTTCTTTGCTCACAACAATAAATAGTAAAACTCAGTTGTGTAGATGGACCTAAATAGAATCCAGTCTCAGTCACACAGTATGGCAATAACCCCATTACCACTACTGTGGAGTCTACTGATCAGTCTACCATTTTGTACATCTTGCTTGTGGTCAATAAACATCAGGAATCACCAAGAATTCCTATAACTTTCAGTCATCCCCAAATTAATTATAAATTTGGTAGTGAACTCTGAAGATGATAGTGAGAATGTGAATGACAATTCTGTAGATGTCAAGGAGATAACTTTTAGGTGTTGCCTCAACACTAAATCTCTTTCTGCTCAGAAAATCCAGAGAAACACAAACTCTTAGAACTTTCCAGATTGTACTGTCAAACAAGACCGATTTTCTCCTTCAATGTGATATCTGACATAAAATGAAATAGGGTAAACTCTCCACCTATGGTAATGTCTTCATTGTTGACTCAGTTTCTTCACACAAAAAAATAACTTGCTTGGAATGATGTTGTCATTGTGCAGCAGTAGTAGGAAATATTTGAGGACATATTATTCATCACTTAGGGTTAACACATAGAAAAGCAAACCCAAAGGAAAACATGTCTGTGTGGTTAAAGGAAAAAACAAAAAAAAATTTCAAATTGCAATTTTTCTGTTTTTAAATGGAATTTGAATAACTCAACTACCATTTCTAAATGTTTTAGTTCCCGTAGAGAATATGGAACCCAACTATAAAGACTGGTGGTTTGCTAGAGACTGATGAAAGAAAGTTGAACTTGAAGAGTAGGTGGCTTCAAGTTCTTCAGTCCCTCAGTATCAAAAGAGTGTTCTTTTCTAAAGTTATGCAATCAAAGATCTTTTCCAAGAATGACTCCTGGCTAGGAAAGATGGGGAAATTTGTGAAACTTGCCTGTAATGTGAACTTTTGACATTCAAACAACCATCCCTCTCTCCTCCACCCACACATACCTTTCAACTATTTAGCAAGAGGAGAGCATGAAAGAAAATTTCTCTACTGAAACTGTAATTATTTCTCTAACTGGTGTCATAAATAATATGCAATTGTGTCTGTTAGGGGGCTGCTCTCTTCTAATGCATCACTAATTTTTCACCTTAGAGTCTGTTAATTTCAGAATAAAAACATACCTTATAACCTTCCCCGACAAGAAAGCAGGACACAGTTTCCTTTGGATGCCATCCCAAGTTCTCATTTACCTTGTCTACCTCTAAGCAATGTCATAGAGGGAGTCAAAATTGTCTGGAAGCTATCTAACACTTTGGACAAACTATATGTTATTTATGCTGATCAAGCCAAAAGAGAAACAGATGTCAAAGATCATTGAACTAGACTGCGAGGATTCTTAAATCCCATTTTTACAAAGGCTTTTGGTTTGTGTTGCTTATTTTTTGTTTGTTGTAGTTTTAATTTTCCTTCCAAATCCAAGAGATGTCATTCCTTTGGACTTGGCTCAGCTCCTGTACTGCATTTTCCTTTCTCTAAATGGATGCAGAGTCTCCTCTGTAGATGCCAAATCCACCTCTTAAGCCTGAAAAGCTGAAAGCACATTGCTATTAAAGGTGCAGTGCTTCTTGACATCAGAAGTAAAGGATATGAAGTCAGCATGCTGCTTTCTGTTATAAATGGTCTTTACTGACAACTGCAGGGTACAATATTTGATAGTTTTCATAATCGTATTGGTAACACTGGTTTATATATTTTATTTCAATATATTACCTGGTGAATGGGTCACCAGGAATGGATTTCTCACAGCTTGTTCAAAAGAAACAGATACAAACAATGGCTAATTTGAAAAAAAATTATTTTCTATCCTTAAGGGTTGACTTAGGTGATTGGGGTATGATAGTGTGTTTGGGGTAATTTGTACGTATTAAAACCAAGTGAGATCCTAGTAACTTGTGACAAGTGGATCGACCTGCATGAAGTGTTATATAGAAGACATAATAGAGCCATAAAATTGTTTCAGAATGATATTGCTTTTTGGCTAAAGATTATGAAAGTCAAAAATTCCTTCTCCCCTTTCTCTCATCAGAGCAGTAGTGAGAGAAGCCACCCAGAACAATAGGGTTAACAGTTTGTCCCAGGCACACAATTCTTCCTCCCCAGAGAAAAGCATTCACCTCCTTTGATATATCCCACATGCTGGTCTGTGGTCAACACCGCTGATGGATGCAGCTTACCTTGTCTCTTTGGTTTCTTACCTTGTCTGAGACAATGTACATAAAAATATTCAAAATTATATATACATCATGCATATACTTAGGATGATAGAAGTAATTCAAAATAAGAGAATGTTTATCGCTGATTGACTTTTTGAGTTGACAATAAAATATGGCTTAAGAGATTTTCTTATGAAATGATTCTGGAATGAATGAAATTTAGAAACTTGATGCCTTTCTGAGAACCTACAATATTTACCCATTTTCTACCTCCTCCTGTAATTGCAATTAACTGTTAAGGCTCACACTCATTAAAAAAAAAAAGTTAGCTAATTCTAGGTTCCTGACTAGACTATTTTTATATTCTATGGAAGAAGGAACTTTTAACACTTATGAAAAATATAAGTGATACCTTTGCAATATATTACTTTTATTTCAAGGATTTATATAAACTATGTAGCCACAACTGTAATAGTAGTAAATAGCAGCAATAATAGCATGTACCTTGTATGATCCAATTATTATTCAAGATATTTTGCATTTACTGTATTCATTTATTTATTTTTCACTGGCATTATGAGGTCGATACTATCATTTAAAATTTTTTTATTTATATATAAATTTCACAACATTGTAATCTCAAGGATTTGCCTTCCCCCCACCCTTCCCTCCCTTACCCCCCTTTCCCTCTGCTCAAAGTTGTGGGCTTCAGTTTGGTGCTTATCTTGTTTTGACTTTTCCTCAAGGTTTTTTTTTTTTTCCACTATATCCTATATATTAGTGAAACCATTTGGTTTCTGTCTTTTTCTTTTTGGCTTGTTTCTGCTAATATGATTTTTTTTCTAAATACATCCATGTTGTTATGAAATCATTGAATTTGTCATTTTTAATTGATGAATAATATTCCATCGTGTATATTTACCACAATTTTTTTTTATCCAGTATCCGTTTGGGGGCATTTAGGTTGTTTCCATGACATTGCAATTATAAATTGTGCTGCAGTAAAGGTTGATACTATCATAATACTCACTTTACATACATGGAAATTGAAGCTTTGATATGTTTAACAACATGTTCTAGGTCAGTGAGCTCTTAATTATAGAACCAGGATCTGAGTCCAGTCAGTCTACCCCCTGAGGCTAGACCTTAACATTGATACTATAAACTATTTATTAACACCTGCCTCTTGATGCAAAATTATCTGAGAGACTCCAACCTGGACATCAGTATTCTAAAGAATTTCATCTATAGTCAATGACTTTCAATATCATCATCCATTTCATAAGTTATGTATTTATGGGGTTAACCATTATTAATATATTGTGCAAATGTTTGATATTCCTTTTCTGTATTGACAAACAATTTTTCAGCTACCATCTTGAAAAAACTCTCTTTAATGCATTTAGCTGAACACCCCTTTGCCTATTTTGTTTATAATTAAATACAATGTGCTGATTATCATTTGCAGTTATTCCAATTTTGACTCAAGACAGGGTGTACTCCTCCATGGTCATTAGCTCAGATAAGACCTGGTGTCTACAGAGCTAAATCAACACATATGCCTTTGTGTGAAATTCATGACTCCTCTTCATACATTAAGATTTTTTCTATAAATATTAGTGATCTATAAAAGTAAGTTCTTTATTTGCTCTTTCATCTAACTGAATTCTGGAGGACTAAGTTATCAAAACAAATTATACAATTTTTGTCATGTCTCTATCCTATTGAATATTTTTCTTGGTGAGATATTTTGTTTGATATTTTGTGTAATAATCCAGATATTGATAATATAATAATAATCCATATTGTATATTCTGTATATTTTATTTGTAGTTATGCATATTCATTTTAATAAATATTTATCTTTGTTCTCAAGAAAACTTTTATTTGGTATGTCACATTGCCATTTCCATCAGTATACGAGTAAATACAATGCATTTTCTTGTACTTTTAAATACAATCTTTGTCTATGTGTTTTGAAGTTTTACTTGCAGGATGTAAAGGATGAAATTATAGATGGAAATTAGAATTCTGTTTTGTGTTAAACCTATGTTTTCAAATGCAAATTTTATAAAAAAAAACATTAAAGTAAAACTTAGAAAAGGAAAAATAATTCAGAATTATAAAAATTGGATATTTTTATTTAGAAAGAGAATTACATGTAAAAGAAAGCATAAAGTTATCAAGGTAACAGAGTTTACAGTTAGTCTGTTCAAGTTGCAAAAATGGAATATTTTTCCTTCTATTTAAGACTAGGATGGAAACGGACATAAAATTCCTTTGTTTTTATGACACCAATAAGAGAAATACATGAATGAATTAAAAATATGCTTTTTATATACACTGTAGAAGAAAAGTGGACAAAAGGACATTTAATTAGGCACCAAATTCTCAAGAGGGCACACTTTTGCTAGAGAGCAGGCAGCCAGTTAAACTTCTTTGTCTGAGAGGAGTTTCCAGGATAAATCAATTTGCTGTATTCTGAGACCATCAACTACTACTAAATCCATGAAAGACAACAACTATCAATCATAACTAATATAAAGAAAATTACAACTGGAAACAATGTAGTCAGACTTCTGTGACTAAAGGTAATAAGAGTATTCAAAAAATAGTTATGAGAGGAGAAAAGACAAATAAAATATAGTACAACTTCAAGGATATTGTTGATGTCTTCTTCAATATTATGGAAACTGAAAGACAATGGAATAAAAAATTTAAAATAAAAGAAAGAGGCAAAGCAGAATTCTGTTCTATATTCAGGATAAAATTCTCCAAAAATGACAGCATAGCAGTATCACAAAAATACTGAATAAAATTCTTTAAGCTCAAGAATATTTAAATTAGAAACCACAAGATGGCATTCAATGTATCAAAATAGTTATGTGGGTAAACGTGATTGATCTATATACCTTAATTTCCTTAAAGGACAATTCAACATGAAAATATGTAATAAAGAGCTTGGTGTTATATTATTAATAGAAAACAATGTGAACAATATTACATGCAAAAATGGGAGGATGAAAGCACACAGTTCTAAATTTGTAACATTAAATATGAAGTGGTATAGTACTAACTTAGATACTAGTCGGTATATTGCAATTCCTACAATATATATTTTCTTTAAGATACATTTAAAATGTCCAAGGAATGAATAAATTGAAATAAATTTGAAACCAATAGCAACAGTCTAGATTTTGGGCAAACATATCAATAATTATATTAAATACAGAGACTCAGGGTTGCAATAAAATAATTATATTAAATACAAATGGACTAACTGCCTCTATTTAGGGACATAAATCATTAAACTGAAAAAAAAACAATTCAGATCCAACTTTATTTTCTAATATGTTCTTTGAAATAAATAATTTAGTGTTTTTTTTTTTCATTTGTTTTTAATTTCAGTTCTTTAATCTGTCCTAAATGGGAAAACAAACTTATCTCACAGTAAATGGGGGAGTATTTGGTATATTAAGGATATACAATAGACTTGCTGAATGCATAAAAGTTACTATAAAAATGCAAACATATATACTATGCATACAAAACTCAAAATCCTTGTGAGTCCATTTCAGTTTTCTTGCACAAAAAAAGCTTTTAACCTCCAAAGATGAAGTCAAGGAAATTTTCTCAGTGACAGATGGAAAATAACCAAAAGAGAAAAAGACTTTTCTGTTATGGTAGCAAGTCTTGATGCTGGACTAGTGCAAAAAAAGATTACTTCCCCAGCAAGAGCTAAAGAGGACAATAAAAATCTCCTGCTGTGGCATTCATAGGCATAGGCATATGTGAAGTTGGACTCTGTTCAGGCAAAGTATCTCTTCCAGCAGTTCACAAGTTTGTGATGCAGGAGGAAATCACCGTGCCCCCAGAAGAAAAGAAGTTGACACAATGGACTTGACCTATAATATTCATTATATATGATTGCAGATAACTGTGCTTATTTAGTCATCATTTGCTACTCTGGGAGATGAAGTCCATAGCCAGAGGACAAAGAGCTAATGTGGAATGCTAGAAGATTTTACAAAGACTATTTGCCCAGTAGTATGTCTTTTTAAAAGTAACATGATACCTATAATTATTAGCATGGGAAATGCAAAAATAAATCATTTTCATTTTTCAATGACTGAATTGTTGGCGGTGGATAGCAGTAATTTTGTCAAATATTTTCTTAAATAATTGGCCCTGGTAGAGTTTAAACTATCAGGAATTCTGTTTTTAAAGCATTCTTATAAAATCTGGTAAAAACCAGAGTTTTGAGTTAGAAGAAAATGTATTTTGATGCTTCAATTTTTTCCACTTTCTTCTTTTCTTGAAGCTATAACATAAAATGATATGCCAAAAAAAGTATATATGGTAGATGATATTTATTTATTACTCTGGAGGTTTTTTCCATCTTATAAAAATTTTAGAGAAAAGGTTGATATTTTGATTCCAATGTATTTTTATGGAGTATGAAATATTTCCCATAGGAATTTTAAGATTCAGTAGCTAAATAAAATGAATCAAATATAATATATTGCAAAATTCTTTGTTTATTTTTGACATTATGAATACTAGTATAATCATCAGCTTTGTAAGAATAGAATATGCTTATATCTAGTGTCTAGGACAGTTTTGTATTATTAGATTTTATGTATATATGTGTTAGTTCAAAAATAATATATTTTAAGATTCACTAATGTATTTCCTCTTGCTTAGTTTTGTAATGTCATCATTTTATTTCATATATAACCAAGTGAATAATCTTCACTGAATAGTATTCACTTGAACAGAAATTTTTATGGAAATCATTCATCTTTTCTCATAAATATTTGTATGTTAGCTATGATTAGAATACCCTCAGTGTAAAAAGCAAGTAATGAGATTTTCCGTTCAAATTATAGTTAGAATATTTACTCAATTGTATGGAAATAATAATATATTACTACTACATCTAAATAAACTGCTCTGCTGATATTGAAGGTTTTTTCCTGATAATGATTTTATGATAACATGTGCTATTACTGGCCATTAATCATGCAAGTTCAGTTCATTTAGAGCAGAAATGGCATTGAAATCAGTATCAGATATTTGAATTTCTGAAGGTTGAAGAGGAAGTATTAAAAAAAGTTTACCAAATCGGTCTTCTGTATATGTCTAATAAAATTTTTTTTGATAAAAGAGAACATTGCTGAAAGACAAACTTTAAGTTGTGAGCAGAGATTTTAATTGAATATAGTAACCAATAATTTTGCTTGAATACCAGAATCTCTGTATAATCAGAAATTTCTGGGGCAAGGCTAATTTGAATCTAATGTACTATATCTTCATATATAGTCAATTTTTACCTTATAAAAGTATGTTTGAGTGAGACCTTATGCTTTTTGTATAATGAAATTAATCATAATAGAAATGAAGATCATAAACACAAGACATCATAGTGATAAAAATAATAAAGGGAAGAGCCTGTAATTAAAGCTAAATGAAAACTTGTTCTTTAAGATATTTTATTCATAAAGTTATAGGGACATTCTTACCTACAGGGAATAATAAAGTTACAAGGCTATAATTGCCTATATATGGTGCTTTGCTTTAAAGGGTAGAGGATGGTGAGTACAAAGTTTAGATGACTGATGAATTGATACCCCAAAAAGTTTTTTAACATAATTTATTCTTAGCAATGTTCTTTGAATGTTTGAGAAAGATTAAGAGGGATAAGGCATTCTATAGCAAGGAAGAGTGAGAAACTGCACACATAAACATTCTATAGGTAAAACCTACAGCTGAATGATGATTCCTAGCAGAAATGAAGGTTTTGCTATCTATAGATGTGTCCAAAAATGGATTCCTGAATTGTAAATCAAGAAGGGTTTTGCCCAGGTTTTCCTCTATGTATTTTATGGTTTCAGGTCTTACATCCAAGTCTTTTATACATTTTGAGTTAGTTTTTGTACATCATGTGAGGTAGATATCTTGGTTCATTTTTTTGCATGTCTTGGTCCAGTTTTCCTAACTCCTTTTATTGAAGAGGTTGTCCTTGTTCAAATGTAAGTTTTTCATTCCTTTGTCAAAGATTATTTGACTATATATGTGTGGCTTTATTTCAGGGGGTTTAGTTCTGTTCCATTGGTCTGAGTGTCTGTTTTGTACCAGTACCAACTCTTTTAATTACTATGACTTTGTAGTATAGTTTGAAGTCTAGAATAGTAATACCTCTATTCTCTTTTTCTGGTCAGGAGGTTTTTTGATAATCAAAGTCTTTTGTTTTTCCATATGACTTTCTGTAATTTTTGTTCTATCTCTTTGAAAAATGTTGTTGGAATTTTTATAGGGATAACATTGAATCTGTAGATGGCCAAAAAAATGAAGGAAAACATAAACAGCTGGGACTAGATCAAACTAAAAAGCTTCTGAACAGCAAATGAGTCAACAGAAAAAAACAAAAAGAATCACAACTGAGTGGGAAAAAATCTTTGCCCTCCATACAAGTGAAAAGGGTCTGATAACAAAGATACACAAAGAACTCACACAACCTTAACAGAAACAAAGCAAAAAACCAGTTTAAAAATGGGGACAAGATCTAAAAAGACACTTCTCTAAAGAGGAATTCCAAGTGGCCAACAGGCACATGAAAACTGTTCAACGTCACTAGCAATCAGGGAAATGCAAATCAAAACCACAATGCGATACCACCTTACACCAGTAAGAATGGCCCACATTCAAAAAACAGACAACAAGAAGTCCTGCTGTGAATGTGGAAAGAAAGGAATACTTCTACACTGTTGGTGGGAATATAAACTGGTTCAGCCACTATGGCTAAACCCTAAAACTAATGAATAACCCTCAAACTAATGAAAATGGAATTACCATTTGACCCAGCAATCGCTCTTCTGGGAATCTACCCAAACGAGACCTCAATGTGGGTACAAAGGGACACATGTACTGGATGTTTATTGCTGCACTATCTATAATTGCAAGGACCTAGAAACAACCCAAATATCCCAAAACAGACAAATGGCTGAAAAAATGTGATATATATATATAATATACCATTGTGTATACATATATATTGTGTGTATATATATATATATATATATACACACTGGTATATTACTTATCAATTAAAAATGACAAATTTGATGATTTTTTTGTAACATGAATGTACCTAGAAAACATCATATTAGCAGAAACAAGTCAAAAGGAAAAAGAGAAACCAAATGGTTTCACTAATATATGACCAACCAAATGGAAGTACACAACTGGGGTGGGAGGGTAACAGCTGGAGTGCCCAGAGAGGGGAGGTGGTGGGTGACCCCCAGGGATCACAATTATGTGAAATATATATATATATGTATGTATGTATAAATAAATTATTTAAATAACAAAAAAGAAGAAATGGAGGTCTTAATGAGAGGAAAGTAGTCACTATGAAACTAAAGAGGGACCCAGTTAAACAGGCATGTTAAACTGGTTGGTGAAAAGACTTCGTCCTTTTCATCAGCTTCCATTAGCTGGGCTAAGGCAGGGCTAGAGTGTTGGGCAGTGGAAGGAATGGCTATCATGGTTCCCTGCCTGCTAGACTATAAGAGAAGACTGGAGAATGGAGATGACCTCAGGACAAGGGTGAAGGCATCTCTCCAACCCTGCTGGAAAAATGCAGTTTGCTGTCAATGATATCTTATTATCAGAAAAAGAATTGATCAGATCCATGGGTTCCTGTCAGGGGTGGTGGATTTGCTCATTTGATTCCCATTAACAAAGTCACACCTGGAACAACAGTTTTATCGGCATCACCTGGCAAAGTATATAAACTCAACCATTTCATTCTGCAAGCTTTGACTTCCACCTCGGCTAAACAGACTCATTGAACAAAACCACTTGATCCTTTCAAGCTGTTAATGGAGGCCTTCAACAGCGCAATATTGCCCTCAGCTTACTCTCTTGATAGGCAGAAGCAGTTCTAGGGTTTTCCACTCAGTCCTTTTAGCCATCATGCCCCTCACTCCATAAAGCAAGAAACTGATGTCAGCATTCTGACATTTGATCAGTGAGTCTATTCCAAATATGCATTTCAAAACTGGAAAATAGCCACAGAAGCTATTTGGTCTACTGACAGAATATCCCCAAATTTCATTAATCAACTCATTTCCACAGATCTTCATTCTGGCTGTCATATTTTGGATCTCCAGGTATCAGTTGGCTCAGAGTTAGTGTCCAGTAATCATCAAAAGTCTAGTTATCTTCTCTTCCCCTGTACCTTATCACAGAACTAAATATCTGCATTTCTTAGGGGAATACCAGGAAGAATACTGTTTTGGTCATCTATCAGGGTGCTTCCTGAGGGGGTTTCTCCTTCATTCAAGAAACTCTGGATATATGAACTGATTCAAGGCTGGGGATTCTTTGAAGTCTGTGATGCTCTATTTTGGTGATTAAATCTCTTGTATTCTTCAAATCTAGAGCTTTTCCACTTATACAAATCAAGTCATACTTTAAATAGCTGCCCTCCCATTTCATTCTTAGGAGCACAATGACCAGTTAACTGACATCAATATTCTCTGCAGGTCTAAAATTTCTGAATACCGATTTTGTCCTTTTACTAACTAGAGTAACTCTGGCCACCTTTACCTTGGTCATGAATGCCAACCCTTAACCCCCATTCCTCCAAGATATATTATTCCCATTGAATTTAGAAATCTCTGGGGGCAGCAATTTATTCTCTCATGTCTGAGTAGCAGAGAACAAATACTTCAAAGTTGTTTTAAAAGACTGGTTCTCCCTCACCAGTACATTTCCCACTGTCAAGTTAAAGATAATTTTCTCTGGATTTTCCCATAGAACACCCTTCAAGGATGAGTAAGCAGATATTATAATGTACCAACTTCAGATCCTAGTTTACCTAAACAAGAGGATAACATAATATCTGCCAGTAGGTATTTGCTACTATGCAAGATATTTGCCCCAAGGAAATAGAAACATTCACACAAAAACTTATACACAAATGTTTACAACTGCGTTGTTCACAATAGTCCAGATGCTGAATAACTACAATGGTGAAAGGATAAATAAAATGCTTTATGTCCCCAGGATGGGTTGTTATTCGGCAAGAGAAAGAAGTACAATAATGATGCCTGTTACAACATGGAGTAGCCTTGGAAACATTAAATGAAGTTCCCATTTATATGAAATCCCAGAATAGGCATATCTGAGAGAGACAGTACAGTTTAGTGATTTCCTAGCTGGGACAAGAGAGGCAGTAGGATGACAGCTAAGGGTGGGTGTTCTTTTGGAGTCATGAAAATATTCTAAAATTGATGGTGATGGTAGAAACACATGTGTGTGGATATGCTAACAGCTACGGAAGTAGTGTGTTTGTCACAAATTGCCCGAGTGTATCTCACTTAAGCTGCTAAATGAAACTGGCGTTGAGAGTTAATCTTAAGGAAGGAGGGTCCCTGCAAGGAAACTACTTTTTGAAAGTTATTAGAGGGTTTTCAGCTGAAAGAGTGGATAAGACTGTTCTACTGAAAATGAAGACTGTATAAAATTAAGGGTTTTGTCTTGTTTGTTTTGAGACTAGGTCTCACTACTTTTACCTGTGGAACCGCAGGCTCACATTGCCCGGGGTACCATGGACTCAAGCAATCCCCAGCCTCAGCTTCCCAGGTAGCTGGGATTACAGGTGCGCGCCACCACACCCGGCTATTTTTTTTGGAACTAGGTCTTGCCATGTTGCCTCGAGTGAGACTTGAACTGTGATCCCTGGTTGCCACTGCGGCTTCCTAGGCTGCTGCTTACAGGCATGCGCCACCATGATCGGCCTAAATTAAGGATTAAGGACTCCAGTATAGCCCTTTACATGTTGCCAGTGCATTTTTTAATGAGCTCAGTTTTTTTGTTTTTTCCCTGCAACACATTTATTGAAACATATTTATTGAAAAGCAAAAGGAATCAGCATTTGGAGGCAAATTACAGACATTGGTATTTAAGGCTTTTTATTTTGAATGTGTAAAGTAAAGCCATGTTTATAAAAAATGAATGGGAAATTTCCAAGTATAATCTGTATTTAGGTTCATCTTGAAAGATCTTACTTCAGTACACTGAACTATCATTTAGCCACACACACACAAAAAATTTCCCATTTGTGATAACATTTGTGAACCAGAGAGAAAGGCTCACGTTTATAGTGACTAAGTTTAACACAAGAAATACTGTGAGGTTTGATTTTTTTTTTTTGAGATATCTTAAACAATCCTGGCTTTGCACTAGTTCCAGGACATTAAAGGTTTCTCCCACGGCAGTCCTGACACTGCTTTACGATTAATAATTGGACCTTGAACTCAGCAATTAAAATCCTAAACTTGTCTTTTTTTCCCTTGATCTCCAGCATATTTAAAAGTAACCAACCAATGGTTATAATTTTTTTTAATAACTGTTGGTTTCCTTAAAATACTCTATAACAGCAGTTCCTTGATCATACAAAGTCTTACCTTCTGAAAGTATTCGATCTTAGGTGACTACAACTGTTATTTACATATTGTCTGGTACTTCGTCCCATGCACTGCTCAGTCACTATTTACCACAGCAAAAGGGAATACATGCCTTTATTCTGCATCACCCGAGTAAGTCAAATTCAGATTCCTGTCTTTAAGGGAATTCTTTCTATTCTTTTGGAATTAATGGTGTAGGTAGGGATTACTTGTGTGAACAAGAACTTACACACTGGTGAATAAAAGGAGTATGGAAAGTTCAGAAGGGGGATTTGCAGAATCAGAGAAAAGTCACTATATTCTTCCTGCAACTCTGGCTGGGGCAGTGGGTGGGGCTGATTCCTTGCCAAGGACAGCAGTGACCCAAAGGAGCCACAAGGGGGGAGCTCAGGTGGGTCTATGGAAGGCTGCCGAATGGAAGGATTTCAGTCTCTAGGTTTGTAGCTGGAGGGTGAATGAGTTTGGGTTTTTGATGCCCTTCTGACATTAGCCTCTGTGACCATCACCTGTGGTATTGCACCATTCCCCTGATTATCCTTGTCCGGCCCAGGGGGTGTGCGCATGTGTTAAGTGTTAACCTGGGCCCAGGATCCTAGGTTGCTGCTTGCCACTTTACCTGCTTCCCTGGCTGACTGGCCTGCCTGCTTGCCATACAGCTGGCCCAGCCTCCCTGCCTGGTGTGCCTCTTGTCCTGGTTCCCTGCAAGCACAAAGCTGTAAGATCCACCGGCGGCCCCAACATTTTTCTTTAGCTGCTAGAATGGATGATGAACCAACTCAGGTTTGTATGTTTACAAAACAGTAGCCAAAGATTTCCTGGTAGTTCTGGGTCTCCTGGGAAACCAGTCTGAACAAACATCTGAACATGGAGCAGAGGGGAGAAGAGCAGACATCAGAAAATCACTTCCAAGGGTGTCCTTTTTCTCTCTCTTGCAGTCTAGCACCTTCTCATTTTGGGTCAATAGTCAGCAGTCTCCAGAGGAATGAGGCCAACAGGAAAAGGAGCAACCAGAAACAAAACAAGACCTCACGGTATTACTTATAACAGTTGGCCAGTTGGTCAAAATTCAGAACCTCTGCCATCACTGGCTCCTCTCTCCAAAGCTTGGCAACCTGACAGGTCTTAGCTGTGATCTGGAAACAGAAAAGATTCTCATAATATACATGTTGGACATATGAATGACCTCATGTGTGAATGAACAAGAATTGTGTTTACAAAGACCTCCTCCTGCTTTCTGACTTCATGCTCCAGCTAGTTTTACATCCTGTGCTGATGAATCTTCACTGGGCCAGGAGTGAAGAAATCTTCAGTCCTGAAAACTATTTCCTGAGAGTTGGAGACTAACATGGGTCATAGCTTGAAATGCCCAAGTCAGAAATGAAGCTGATGAAACACTCAGGATGGGAACAGGGTCCAAATTTTTGTGAAACTTAACACACAGAAGACAAGAAGCTCTCCTGAAAACAATACATTATGAGTAAAATTAAATGCTACTTAGAATGATAAAATCAACAAACTACAAAGTGAAAAGCTACAATACAGAAAATCACTTCACAGGAAATTACATTTTATTCATATGCTTCCCAACTCACATGATTCATACTTTTCCCTCATTTGGCTGATATACTCTCTGGTCAATGATAATAATCTTGGCATATAAACTTGTGTGGCACGAGGGGCAAGGTAATTCTGTCCATAGCATAGTTGATATCATTACTGATCATTTAGAACATTTTTTTTCATTTTCCCAATTTTTTATTGGTGAGGTCATTTATGGCTTTTGTCAAAGTTCTGTTAAAATTTCTTGCTAGGTGAGCTTGTGATTTCAGGACATTCCAACTGTTCTAACATACTCTCATTTTCAGTTGTGACATACAGATAGCAGTTTTCATCATTTTCCTCATTGTAATATCATTGATAATGTCAACATGTCCTGTCAGATCTGCAGAAAATTGACTTAAATAATTCAAGAGATACTCATGAGGTTATTTTAAAAACTATTCATTGTCTTAATTACTTCCTCACTGCAATCAGAACTTTTTTGCTCAGTTTTTCACGATGCCCATGTAGTTTGTATCATATCATTATTCATCTGTTTCATTTCATACAGGATTCATTTATATGGATTTTCCCAATGTTTTATGAATGGTCTTTTAAAAAAATAAAAGAAGTTACTTTTTTATTGTGATTGTATCCATCAGATGTCTGTCATGTCTCACTTATTTTCCTGAAACATTCCAAAATGACTTTCCAAATGTAAATAATGTATTTGAACATTCTCAGCTTTTTTTTTTTATTATTACATCATAGCTCACATTTGGACAGTATCAGATTTCCCCCCTTGGGTCTAATTCCAGTAGTTCTCCTATCACCCTATCACCTGTGATTCATCCCCACAGTCTCTTGTACTCTTCCCTCCCTGTTTGGACCCCCTCCCTTCTCTCCCCTGCCAAATATCTCAGGTCTAGGGACAGAGTACAAATTTTGTCTTTTTCCTGATCTTTTGTTTGGTTTCTCTATAGTCTGCATATAAGCGAAACCATCCAATATTTATCTTTCTCCTGCTGACTTAAGCTCTAGGTTATTTCTATCTATCTAGTTTTCAAAAACAATTTTAGCATCCTTAAAAATTTACAACAGTTTCATATGTGCTGTTCATTTGATCACATTTAGACTCTTAAATAAACTAACAGGAAATCCACCAGGCACAGTGGCACGTGCCTGTAAGCTTCAGCCTATGAAGCGGCTGGGGCTAGGGATTGTGGTTCGAGTCCTTCTCGGGGCAACATAGCAAGACCTAGTCCCCCAAAAAATAGCTGGGTGTGGTGGTGCATGCCTGTAATCCCAGCTACCTGGGAAACTGAGGCTGGGGACTGCTTGAATCTGTGGTACCCTGGGCAACGTGAGCCTGCAATTCCATGGGCTTCTATGGTGAGACCTAGTCTCAAAAGCAAAACAAACAAACAAACAAACAGAAAGCAGGAAATCTTCAAGTAAGAAAATAAATAATCTTGTTTCTCCATTACTACCTGCAGGTGTGTGTTGTAGAATGGAGTAACATCCCCAAACAACTTTTCCCTCTGATCTTCATAGCCAGAAAATCAGCAGAGTGGTCGGCATGGGTATTCACAGAAAACACATTCATCCTGGACACAGAAAACACATTGATCCTGGGTTCCCTGGAGGTCAAGTTTACTGTGCATACATGTTTTTGCCAGCCAACCACAAGCATGTACACCCTGACCCTACACGGAATGAATTCCCAATGAGCTTCCTCTGTAGATTCACTATAAAACATGGATAACTGCTCCAAGGTCACACACATATGAGGGGGAAGCAGGATTGAGCAGAGCTGAAATGGAAAACCATAGCAGGTTTAAGGGATTATTGTGAATACCCCCTATTTTTGCAGATAGCACAAAGACTTGTCTTAAATGGGCAGATGACTGGGGCTTGTCTAGAACTATAGTGGGGTGGTCCCCAGAGAAAGAGTAGGTTCTTGGTTCCCTGCTCTACCTATGGAAGATGAAGCCGAGCATGGGGGCGGGGGGAGGAGGGGAGAGAACTGGAGAGGAGAATAGAGGAAGGGAGAACAAAGTAGGAGAGAAGGAGACCTGCAGTGCAAAGAGACATGGGGAGAAGCTGTACTTGCTTCTTGGCCAGAATAGGTGAACATGGAGAGATACACTTGGAACAGATGCAGAGGGAGACCCATGGGGAAGTCAACAACAGTTGCCTTTATCTTGATTTGTATTTTGCTCCTTTTGTCTCAAACATGCTGGATCCCTTCGGCCCTTTTTCTATGAGTCCAGAAGTTGCCTTAGAATAATGGTAAGTTTTGGGGGGGTTAGTGGCCCTACTTTGGGCCAGCCCTGTTTGTCTGGGCATTTATACCCATGAGGGATGGGGATGTTGCATGCTTGCTTTGGAAACTGTATTCTTTGTCTTTCTCTTCTTTTCTCTTTATTGCACACTCATCAGATTCAAGTTCTTTCCACTGAAGCTCTAACACACTAGAGTTGTTTGCTTTGATGCGCTGGATGGCAGCGCCGATGTAGAAGAGGCAGAATGGGTGACTTCACCCTGCCAAGTAACAGATATTGATTAGAGCTCTTGTAAGCCACAAGTCTCACAACTCGAGTCACCATCTTCGTGGACTGTCCATCTCTGCCCCAAATGTCTTACCTTTTAGGTTTCAATTTTTCACCTGAGTAATAGGTGACAACCCTGAAAGCAGATTCAAAGTCACTGTAGCAACATGGTTGCAAATCCTGGGTTCCTCTGTCCTTAGGCAGAATATGTAACAAATGGGCAGATTTTATACCTCTTTGCATTCACTGAGTGGTAGTTGAGGGTGGATGCAAAGGGGAAACCAAACCAAGATTTAAAAGCTCTGCGTTCAGGGTAAAAGACAAACACTTGATATCTCCACAAAAAGGCAACTATTCTACCCACTAGCTTGCTCCGTTTGTATCCATCTCCCTTTGCCCTTTTTTCTGAGCCCAAGCTCCCAGGGACAGGATGATTTAAACCATGTGTTACAATAGTCAAGACTGTAAACTTCTATTGCTATTCCTTTCAATCAAGATTGTATCATTCTAGAATGTTCTCACCAATATATTTGTTAAAGCAGTCAAGGCTGGAAACTTCTAATGTCATTTCTTTCTCACCAAGATGGAGTTATTCTAGAATGTTCTCACCTATACACTCCTAAAAAGAGAGGACAAGGATCACATGGCAAGCTATCCTGCACACACCCCAAAACTATGTGGATGGGGATCTTTGATCAAAGCAGATCAGCTTCAAGTAAGTTTTTTTTTTTTGCAAACATGTTTTGCACTATGTTGAACAATTTTTAATATAAAAGTGTTTCTGCACATCTATTTTTAAATTCTCTCTCCATCTCCAACTAGATCAGGATCCCCAAGGGCAAAGGTAACTGCCAATGTCATTGAGACTCCATAGAAACCTAAACCAAAAGCTGAAAGCAGAGTCTGGCTGGGAGAATGCAATCTGCAATAAGGTTCACACTCTGGTGAAATGTAATATGCTTACTCTGTGGACTGTCAGATCCATGGTTCTAACCCTTCTATCTGTGCAAGGGTAGGGCAGCCAAAGATGTCTCCAGAAGACACCAATTAAAATATTCTTCTGTTGGTTGTGAGATAAGATTTTCATACCAATTACCTAAGTCAGCTGTCAACTTGCAAACAACAGGCCCTTGAAGGCATGCGGCATGAATGAGCTGTTAATACTGGAATCAGGCATGAGAGAAGAAAGTATCCATTCCTGGGACCACAAGTAGGGACTGAGGTGTCAAGATAAATGACAGTGATCTCCCTTTAAACATTCTGGGCAAAGTTTGGCATGGGGCATGATGACTATGCATATCTTTGAAGGTGAAATTAGAGAGTCTGACAGTATCTAAACAAAGTTCCACCCCATGAAAATTTGTGAACACATCTGACTCCATTCCCAAATGCTGTTTCCATGCATTTAAACACCTGTGTGTCGACTAAAACCTCTAGCACTTTCCTCAAAGTAAAGCCACGTTACCCAATCTGGATACTTTTAAGCTTTGGCTATCAGTGAAATGCTAATTCTGCTCGATAAAGAAAAAGGATTTTTTTTTCTAGATTCAGGGATTCAGGACATAAAAGAATTTCTCCTCAAATGAAATCCAAATGCCTGATGTTCTGATGTTGAAAGGATGGTCTCTTTCTCTTTAAGGGATGGAGTGAAAGGATGGATTCTCTCCCAAAACCCTTCTTGTTTACACCAATCACCTTAACCTGCATTCAGGAGTCACAATATCAGAAACATTCACCTTCCCCAAGTTGCCTAAGTTTGGCTAGAGGAAAACTGATCACCTTTTAGGAAAACATACACCTGACCAAACTCCTCCATCCCACCAGACCCATCATCCTACCTGATCAAAATCCCCCACTCCTGGACCAGATACAAACACAAAACTATTCAACCAAGTCACAGCTCTCCTGGCTCCTGCTCTTGGCCGTGTGAGGTGTCCACCAGGCTTCTTTCTCCAACGAAGAGCCTGTTTCTCAATAGTCTCTGGTCTCTTCATTTTTTTTTCCTTTCTCCAAAACCTAACATCTCTCCAAAATCTAACATCTCTCCAAAATCTAACAAATCTCAGCATGTAATATTTTTTTTGTTTTTTGTCCAAAAGTAAGCAAGATGGACACCTAGAATGTTCAGTGAAAATAATCTAATTTTATCACACGTAAGCAATTGCATTTCCAATCTCATGTGTTTTGATACATGCCACTTTAGCTTTTTCTGAATGTTGCAGCTTGATCAGCATGCTGATTTTAAAGCTAAACATACCACTCATTAGAGAGAGAGAGTTAATTGGTCCAATTTAGAAAAATGCTGATAATCAAATTGATGTACCTTCTCAGTATTACAAATGACATTTTGAAAGTTTCCAGCTTTTAATTATGGTGAGTTTGCATTTCAAGAAACTAATTAAGATTCCTTATTGTGTCTTTGGTAACCAAAAAATTTTACCCCTAGGCTACCTAGGAAGAAAGATAAAGGCAGCAAGGATCAGTGGAATCAGTGGAATTTGTGAAATTTTCTGTTCCTCTCCCTCCTCTGTCCTTTCTCCTCTTTCTCCTTTCTCTCTTCTCTCTCCTCTTTCCTCTCTCCCTCCTCCTGTTCTCTTTCTCCCCTCTCCCTCCTACCCTATTCTCTCTCTCTCTCTCTCTATTTCTCTTTCTCCAAGTATTTTTCTTCTAGGTCAAAAGACATGACTTCCTTGCCTTCTGGGACCCACTTAATAGTGGATGAAATAGAAAACATCTATGTGGACAAATGCCTGGAAGACAGACAAAGACACACACACCTAGATGGAGGTGTCAATAAATACACATTTAGCAGGTTTTTAATTGATGATTTTAAAACTGTGGGGTGCAAGTAATTTATAACTTGTTCAGCAACTTATAATCTCTACTGAAGAGATATGGAGTAAGAAACAAGAGAAATATTCCCCTCAAAATACAAAAACATATAACTATATATAATATAGAGATATTAAAAATCTAAAAAAAAAAAACTAAGTCTAGATAAGCTCATACAAGAGAAACAGAGCAGAAAACTTGAACACATGCATACAGAATATTACATTTTCCAGCAGTCAAATTTAAAAGAAAAAGAAGCAGGTGGAATTAATTCTAAGATTATATTTTATTTAACCCGATAGATCCAAAATATCATTCCCACAAGTCAATATAATAAAACATGTATGAGATATTTTACATTCCACTTTTGTGTGCAGCCTTTGAAACCCATTCTGTGTTTTACACTCCAGCACGTTTCAGTTCAGCTGAGTCAAGTGCCTTCTGGCTGCAGTATCCAGTGTGGGTTTCATCCGCTCTGCTAGCTCGAACCTGTCTCCTTTATTTCTACAAACTTTCTCTGCACAATGGACTGTTGCCTTATTAGATGACTCCTATATATTATTCATTCATTCATTCTACATTTACTGAGTGTTTATAGGTCAACTAGCAATTACTACTTGTAGGATTTGCAAAGGTTAAAAATAACAAAAATCCATGCCTTTATAGAACTTCCATTTCAGTGGATATTGTTTTTGGGAAAAATTTTACAGTCCAAGTTAGAGATAAGAATTTGAATCCTTTCCTGGCATCTTGTTATAGTTTTTTTCAATTTACTCTACTATATATTTTATTAAAGGCAGGACCTCCCTTCATATTTAATAATTTTCACATACAAAAGCATGGCAGATATTCCCTCCATCACTATCACGATCAGAAGTGGGACTGCATCAGGTGGAGCAGAGTGGGGCAGACAGGAAGGAAGCCTGAAAAAAACATCAAGTCAGTTGCCTGCTTTCTTTGCTATTCCTACATCCTCTGTTCTTGTCCTTGTAATGTTCTTCCCTTATTAGAAAATTGATTAAGGAAACTGTGCTCTGGGAAACGGAAGTTGATTTCCTTCTTTGCTAATGATCACTTTGTTACCTGAAATACCTAAACAACAACACACAAAAAAGCAGTTCTTCAAAACCACTCATACAGCAGCATCTCATTAGTGGAGGGAAAAAGGCCAAAATTTAACCATACATTTTCAGTCCATTTGAAGGCAATCCTCCAACAAAAACTTGGCTAATATAACTTGAAAATCATTTGTCAGGCTGGGCTTGTTCTCTTCCCCATATTCTATCTGAAAAATTCTGATGTAGTTTAAAAATGGAGATTTTATTCGTTTTAAGGTACAGCGAGGTCAACAGGCCAGGTGAGGACATCCATGGTCAAGATGATCTGTGATAGATCCTGAGAGCTGGTGGTCCCTGGAGGATCAATCAGTAGAAAGACAAGATGGAGAGCTGTGGGCAACCATCTTTAATGTGGTTTCCAGTGTAAGGAGCAGGCGAGGGAGTTAAGGAAGCATCTGATTGGCAGGTTGAATAGTTTCAGTAGATTTGGGAGATGTAGGGACTAATGATCACTGTTGGTACCTGTCCTTAGAGTGGTTAAAATAGCTGACTCATGACCTGTGGAGTGATCACTACTTAGGAATTAGCTCTGAGAGGGGGAGGCTCAGGTCAGTGAGACCCTGGGTAATAGTAGAAACAATGAAAGATGTGAGCAATGCAGACACCTGGGCTTAGTTTCAGAGCCACTAGTGCCATTTGCCTGGAACAGGGTCCAGACACAGGTTTAAGACAGCTACTCAGGTTCTCTACTGTTCACAAAGGCTGCACTCAACACTGCTCTAACTTTGATGAATTTCTTCCTGTGACGTGATGAACTCTCCCCTCCTGCTGTCAGCTCACATGGGTGAGTGAACCTTCTGAAATCACTTGAGAGTCACCTTCTCAATTCCTGGAACTCCTTCAGTCACAGTCAAATGTCATTTTGGCAAGTCAGCTGGAATGTCACCTGAAGTAGGGCATCAGCAACCAGTTCATTTGGCTGTGGCATCTCATCATGGTACAGATCTCTTAGGGACATTAGGGAAGGAGTTGGTTTCAAAATTCATGACAGAATCGCTTGCATTCTGAACCAGTTGGAACCTGTGAACTCAAAGTGTGGCCAGGAGACAGATTCTAGGTTCTCCTGGAAAAGTTCATTGCAAATGCAGATTCCTGGTTGCTTTCCCACCCACCGCTGACTCAGACTCTGCAATTCACCTATCCCCAGTTCGTCAGGGCACATCTAAGTTAGAGATATCCAGGTTCAGGGTCACTCAGAGAAACGGTCATCCACTTAGGGAATGACTCAGTGTCCACACTAACTCCAAGTCATCTCTGCCTGGCTTTCCTGTGAACCTACGACACATCTTGCAGCCTCTAGTAGCCTTTCCGCTGAGGAACATCTATTCTGAAACACCCAGTGAAAGGACTTTTTCTTTTCTTTCAAGAGCAACGGAGGTCAGGAGCTCCCAGCGTGAGCTTTGCAGTGAGTCAGGGCTCCTTCTCTTGCCCCAGGTCTGTTCTAATTCCTCCCTGCAGCCTGGTTCAGGAGTGCTCTCCTCGCCTCCACACACATTTTCTTTTTTCCTTTCATCCAGATTTCTCCACCAAATATGCTCCTCTCTGAGAGGTTAGCAATTATATTTTCCTTTTCCTCAACATGGGCTTGAACAGCAGCAAGGTTCATCTTGACCCTATTTCCAGGCCAGAGTCTCCCTTACTCCCCAGTCTTTCACAGCCACAGCCTCCCTTTCATTGTCCTTGGCTTCCTTTGACTGAACCTGTGGATGGAAAAGCAGCATGTAATTGTATATCCCAAACAATGAAATATAAAGCCATTTCCAAAGCCATTCCCCCTTCCTTATTCTGTTCCACTCCCTGGAAAGATTATTTAGGGGTCTTCTGTTTTTATGAAGAACCACCTACCTACTCTCTGAGGGGGTTGCTGAAAGTCGACTGGGAGCCGGCTTGTAGGAGATACATCAGAATGTTCTCTCTAGAGAAAACTGGTAAGTTCCATTGAGAGGGGAAGTCACAGAGTTCTCAGCCTTCCTCTGAATAGGAACAAAACTTTTGAACTCTCTGCTGGTGAAAGAAATGCAATGTAAGCTTACAGGAGAACACAAGCTGAAAAATAAAATTAATCGCAGGGTGTTTTCTTCAAAAAGCACAGTCAAGTCTGACCTGAATGTTTTGCTAAACACAGTCAAGGAACTGTAAATGACTCATACATATTTATGTGTTTTTGTAGAAAACATATGTGTGTATACATAATATATAAATAATACAGATTTATAAAAATTTACACACACATGTAAACACACACTCTATGTGTGCACACATAGAGTTGACCCTTGAATAGCACCATGGTGTGGCACCAGGGAAATTCCACATACAACTTTTCACTTCCCCCTAACAGAAGCACCATTCTTGATATAAATGGGAAATTAATGTCAGAACCTCTGTGGACACCAAAATCTTATACAATCTCAAGTCCTTATAGTCTTCCCTCCACATCCATCCACACCTGCAGGTTCCACATGCATGAATTCAGCCACCTGACATGTGGGACTCATACAGTCCTGGAATGAAGAACCCAAAGATATGAAGGACCAAAGATATTTGTTGCATTTAGGTGGGCTCCCTTTGTTCATATCTGTGTTTTTCAAGGACGATGGGAGGTCCTAGCTGATTTGTTCAACTCCAAGATTGATGCATTGGTCTTGTTTAGATTATTGATTCTATTAGACTGTGCTAGAGCAGATAAAGATATTTTGGTATACTCCAACAGCCTCAATCTCAATTTTAAATTAAATTAGGAATATAGAAAATTTCTTACTAAATAGAGAAAAGTCCATTTTTCTTTTTGAGTGACTCTAAATGTGATAGAGCAACGTTGGCTTGAGATCCCTGATACTCAAAATGTCTGCAGACAACAGCAATGTCAACTGACAGTCTGTTAACTCTGTCATTTCATGTCTTAGGTGACAGTTGTCCCTCTTGCCCCAATGATACCAGAAACCCCTATGGTTTGGGGTCAATCAGATTGCTTGCCATCATACCCTAGATCTAGAAAATCTCTGAGACTCTATGGGTAAACCCCCAAATCTAAGGTTTAATTAGATTTCTAGCGGGTTTCAACGGACACTGAATTTGAGAAGCAACTGTTTCAGCATACAGGCCCAAGATGCACATGCTTTGTTGTTCTGCATGTGGGGTCGTGGTCATAGCAGTTGCCTAACTTCTTTCAGTGCACTGTCCAGTGTTTAGCCTTAGGTATCACATCTCTTTGACAGGACTCACTAAATCCCACTGCTCAACATCTGCTCTGCATCTCAAAGAACTGCCTCTTCCAAGGAGTCTGCTCACGGTCCACTGCCATCTTCCCTTAAAGGCATTCTAGAGCTTTTGCCTGCTATGCTTGAGAAAACAAGTATATTTACTGCATGCTGCTGGTAACAAGTCTGCAGGAGCAATGTGATTGTTTTTCTACTACATCAAGTCTCATGTGGAAAGTTTCTCAAAGACACACCCAACTGATGCTTGACTAAGCTAACAGAGGATTAAATACCACATATGCACACAGACATACACAAAAGACACACAAAGACACACACCATATATACAGATACACACAAGACATACATACACAAAGACATACACACAGACACAAAACATAAACACACACATATAGATACATTCACAGACATAAAGACACAGATACAGATAAAGACACAGAGACACAAAGATGCACATGAACACATACACACAAAACACAAAGACATGCATAAAAGCACACATAGACATACATACAGATACACAGACATAAATGCACAGATATAGACACATACACAGACATAAATACACAGATACAGAGACACAAAGCCACACATAGAGACACATACAAGATACACACAAAGGCACATATACACACAGACATATACACAGACAAACAGACATAAACATACACACTTATAGACACATACACAGACATAAATACACATAGACATATACATAAAGACACACACAGACACACGTAACATATACAAATAGACACAACACACATAGACACATACAGACACATAAACATGCACACACACTGTTACCTTGAAGAAGCATTACAACCTTCAGACACATACACATACACCCACACCCACCTGTTGCCTTGAAGAAGCTTGACAATCTTCATGGGTAGCCTTACTTGAACTGACTGATAGCAGGAAAAGAAAAGAAAGACATGGAAATTCAGCGCTAGATTGCTCTTCCTCAAAGAGCGAGGTGCTGGGAATTCTGCTGTGCATTAGATAAAGTAAGTGAAGCCAAAGCCATCGCTTGCTGTGTGCACAGCATTACACACTTTGTCAATCCCATGGACTGGACACCAGGAGAGAGCCCTGATGCACATTATGGGCTTAGGGCAACAATGCTGTGCATGCAGATTCAAAAACTGTACCCAAGGGCGAGGGATGTTGACAGCAGGGGAGATGGCTCGTGATGGGGGTGGGGCTTTGAGAGAAGGTGGAAGGGGCATGAGAAATCGCTGTGAGTCTAAAACTCTATAAGACAACATCCATTAAAAGAAAAACACACACTATTGACCAGTAACTCTCAAAAGGAAATAGAGATCACCTGAGTGACAGAAGTGGATTTCAATACAGCAAATGTCTTTTATGGGGTACACAGAAGTAGCTGGCAAAGCTGCAGGAATCTTTTTGCCTTTTACTGCCCTCCTTCTCTTCTTCTGCACACACACTTAATCCATCACTATTTCTAAAATACATTAGCTTCACTGTTTACTTTCAGCGCAAGCCATCAGCAAACAACCATGAATCAGAATTCCAAGGAAGGAAGATGGCAAGGATCACTCCACCCTCAGTCTCAATGGCTTCAGTCCCTCATCTGATACTTTTGATGCTATAAACCTTTGTAGAATACTAGGAATCACACTAGTTAAATGCTCTCATTTTAAAGAAAATTCACCCTGTGTTCTTTTGTAAGAATATTTAACCAAAAGAGGATGATGTGATGATGTAATACACATATACGAAAGAGGCAAAAATCCAAAGGAGCATTTTTTTTAAAGTAACAGTGATTTCTGGAAACTTCAATAACCCTACTTACATCAGGAAACATTTCTGGAAAGAGCAAACAACAAATATGTTAGATTTAGTGCCCCATCCAACCTCAAGCATAGCTACTCCATGTTGCTCTTGTGGCACAAGAAAGAACCACACAGACAACATCATAGCAGCCCCATGAACAAGTGAGCACATACACTAATAAACCTCTGCTGAGAAAAGCAGCTCCCACCTGTGGGTGACCCTTTGCTCCTGTGAGTTAAGTCCTTGCGCTGCCGCATGCATGTCCAACACTTTGCATCTTTATGAATGCAACCAAGTATGTAAAACAAACACTCCCTCCCCCAATGCCTCTGATTTCTGGAGCCCCCCCC
>PVHY01019126.1:0-27925 GCA_004024945.1 Uropsilus gracilis
GGGGGGCACGGAGGGGGGAGGGTGTGTGCCCGTCATTTCATCACTCTCCAGCTAATCTTCAGGAGGAACAAGAACATATATGACACAAACCCCATCGTAAAACCTGGTGAGGGACCAGGTAAAAATCCAGCTCACAAGCCTGAGCTGGACACAACAGATGGACAATTAAAAGAACCAGTCCAGGCGAGACAGGAGAAACATGTATAGAAACACGGTATCATGAAGCGCACCTATGCGCTCGCCGGGTCTGGAAGACCCAAGACCTCATTTCAGAGATGCCTTCTGGGAAAGCAAAGCACCCCTCCCCACTTTACGGGAGAGGAAAGGAAGACCAGAGACTGGGAGCATCGGCCCCACAGCAAAGCTGCAAACTGAGGCAGAGGAGATCATCTTCAGTGGCCAATCACAATTGCCTGTATCCACAGAGATGCTTCTTCACCGGCAATGGCAGGAGGTGAGACCCCTAAACCTGACGCCAGAACCATAAGGTAAAGCAGCAAACAACAAAGATGGGATTGGAGAAGACGGCCTGCAATGAGAACGCATGGACAGACCACAAATAAAAATAGACTGGCTGCCCAACTCAAACTTAAGACTGAAAACCTCCCATCAAGGCTCATCTGGTTCCGAGAACACAGTCCTTCACCCAATGAAAGGACACTACCACAGGAAAGAGACTAATGGACTTAACACAGACTAGCAAACAACAAAGAGTGGGGTGTGAGAGAATGGAGAGGGCACCTGAGGAAGGTGGGGGAGAAATCCCAAAATCCATTTACTGAGTTTGTGATTTAAAGAATTAATAAAAATAAACAAAAACAAGAAAACAAAAACCATTCCTCTTTCCCTGGGGAAGGAACACTTGAGGAGGCAGAAAAAGATGTCTCCTCTCCTTCCCAAAAGTGGAGTGGGAATATCCTCCATTATGGAAACGAAAGGAAAAGTCCCCCACCATCACATGAGATGTGAGAGAAGAGGTGGGGCTCCATGATCTACAGTCTAAACCCAGGCACAGCCACTTTTCCAAAGTAGAATGAAGTGGAATGCACACACTCATTAGTGTTTCCACGTGCTGAGAATGGAGTTGCAGAAACATCTTGTGCTGAGTGGACAGAAGCTCTCGCCTCCTATGAGGCATATCTCAGAGCCATCTTCCACTGACCCAGGAGCCATATTTACCTTAAAGGCCACTCACTCTGAAAAGAGGCCAGAGACTGACCAGGAGGAGCTGTTCTGGTCGCTGCCCCATTTATCTTCAGGGTTCTGCAGAACTCCTGCCCTTTCAGGCCAGAAAAGCTCTGGAAGTCAGCATGTACCCAGTGACTAATATTCTCAGTCTAGTACTTGAAATGGAGTAGCCCGTTTATTCTTCAATAATCTGGTGAAAGAGGTGGTGTTGGTTCTATTTCACATGTTAGCCCACTCGGGTTCAGTGTTGTGCTTGTTCTACTCTCCCCTTAAAGCCAGCACCAGTGTGAGGACCTCAAAGTTTCTGGTGCTCAGAATAGTGAGCAACACCCTTCTGGGTTGTGTCTGGAATTGTGGTCCTTTGGCCACTCTCCCCTGGGGGAATGCTTCCTAAGTTATCCTAAAATGCCCCTCCAGGAATCTTTTTGACTTTTGAGCCACCAGGCCCTCTTCAGATGGTGGTCTCTACAGCCCATTCTTGCACCATAGCTCCCTTCAGTAGCCTCCTTCAGTAGGGGTGTTCCAGCACAGAACACCCAGCTTGCCTTTCTGCACATCTTGAAATCTTTTGCATCCTTCAATACCCAGCTTGAGCCAAACTGGGAATCCTTACCGCGTGTCTCTGAATCTTTAGCGCCGAGATTGTTTGACCCTGATTGATTCAAGAGATTTGGGTACATTCTGGCTCCCCTACTGGCCTAGCTGCCCCTCCCCAGGAGTCTCCCTCATTCAGAGGTGCCACATTAAAGATGTGTGGCAGTGTTGCAACGGGAACCTCTGCTCCACCACCCCCACATGGCAGTCATCTGTCAAGGCGCCACTTGGTATGTTAGAGACAGAAGACAAGGCTAAATAACCTCCTGGATGGCAGAATGAGGCCAGGCAGGCGCCTGACACACCTCCTGGACAGGAAAATATTTTTCTTCCTCTTAATAATAGTGATTAAGAGGCCTGTGTAACCCTCTGTGGCCAGGGTCTGGGCTGAACTATCTGGGTCTCCTATCACTCTGGGCCCCCACCTTAGGCTTAGCCCTAGGGCCAAGATCTATCCACCCGCCCACCCACCCTCCTATGCCCTGTACCCACTCAGCCCACAGAGAAGGGCAGCCAGTTCTGCAGCCTGAGGGGGGATTTAGTTTGATATACTTGCTTTTCCTACCAAGATGTCAGAGATTGAACCCTTTTGCCTTCAGCTCAGCCCTCCGATGCCTGCCCCTTTCAGCTGCTCTCCTTTCCAGAGTTGTCAGGACCATCCTCACTGCTCAGACATGTTCATGCACAGAGATCTATACCCAGATGTGCACAAGAGAGAACACATACACAGGCTTGCACACACAGGTATACACATCAGCACTCAGGTACATATATAGGCTTTCATACACAGGTACACAAACACCTGCAGGCACATAGGCTTGCATACAAAGGTACATATACATTGGTGTAACTAGAAAAAGAGTCAAACAATATTACACATAGTTTGTATACATGTATACAGGTACAGTTATGGGTAGGTATATGCATATATAGAGAGATATGAAACTGCTATTTCTTAATAGGATTTTTACTTACAAAAATGGAACGCAATACAAATGTGGGCTTGGAGGCAAATATATGAAAATACAGAGCCACATTTGTACATCTATATTTAAGCAGCATTTACAATAACCAAAAGTTGGACCCACATGTCCAGCAGTGGGAAATTATTCACTATTTATTAAAAAGGGAAGAAATCCTGTCATAGGCTACAAAATAGAATGAACCTTGAGAATATTATGCTAAATGAAATAGGTTTGTTACAAAAGACACTATTGAGATTCTCCTTGAATGAGACACCTGGAGTGGTCATTCCTAGAGACAGAGTAGAATCGGGCCAAGGTAGGTAAAGAGAGTTGTTCAGTGGGTGTTGAGTTACAGTTTTGCAAGATGAAAAGGATTCTGGAGACCAATGTGATGGCTGCACAAACAATGTGCTTAATAACACTCAGTGTACACTTTAAAATGGTTAAGACAATACATTTTAGTGTATTTTACCACAACTAGAAGTCATTTTTGAAAAGACAGAGCCAAGAACATGTCCCACCAAGTAGACATACAGAGATGACAGGATAAACACAGGAACTCAACACAGAATTATGCCTGCCCCCTTCCAAAGCACTTCCCCTCCTTGAGATCCTTGTTCTGGGCTTAAAGCAATCTGGAGATAAGGCCCTGATGAAGGCCCTGCCACCTCAGCTGCCCACACAGCTCATTACCCTCCCACACCTGCTTACTCAACCCCTGCCCCTCATGTAACCACCCCCAAGGAGAGCTTCCTGCAGCCCCTGTTTCTGCTCCTGCCGCTGGGGTGAGGTGGACTGACCCAGTGCTTCAACTCTTGTCCCCTTGCCCTCTCCACCCATCCCCATTACCTTACATCTAGACTCCTCCAAGTTGCTGCCCTATGCATCTTTGGCCTCAGGGGCCAGCTCAATGCAGGAACCCCCTAAATCCACCACCTTATGTCCACCTCCCCACCCCATGCATGTGTTGGGTTCTGTGTGAGGCCCTGAATGTAGAAGAACCTGTCCTGGTATCATTACTAAATTTAAAAACTAAGCCCCCATTCCTTGCCCAGCAGGTAAGTTTGGGAGGCTTGAATGGATAAAGGGAGTGGATGGGATTGCCATGGGAACCAGGACATTAAGCTGAGCAGGTGAGCCAGGGAGCCGTTATGCTAATTCAGATCCATCATTCAGGACACACCCAAGATTAATCGACTAATCATTCTAACCAATCAATGATGCCTGGAGTATTAATAGAGCCTTACTCTGTACTGCAGGCTCTCCAGTCTCCCATTGTTCTCTTAGCATTTTCAGTAATTCCGTTCTCAATTGTCTGTGAATTCTTTTACCCACCCACCCCCCTTCCAGCCTATACCTGGTTCTCCCCCATGACAGCACCTGCCATCTGGTCTGGACTGGATCACACACAGACTAACTGAACGATGTGCAAACAATGCTAAAGTGGAGTGGTGAGTCCTGGTGATAGGTCTCCTGCTTTCCTGGCCATCCTCAGTGGACCTTGTCCCTTCATAGAAAGGTCGCTCTTCAAGCTGGCACTGTGCACCCCTGTGATCACTTGCTGCTTCCCCAGCTACCACCTGTTGACCACCACCACCACCCCCCTTCTACAGAGCAAAGCCTCTCATCCATATTCCTGAGGACTCTGCAATGTTCACCCTTATTGGGGACAGAAACTTCCCTACCTTATTTGCCTCCTGACCTTGGGGAGTGTCCCCCATCTGCCCTCTGAAACCATCTCATTAACCAGCTAATACTCAGCCCCTGAGGAGGGGAGGAAGCTGGGGTCAGACACCCACCAAGCCAACAGTACCCCTGGATTGGAGAGGACAGTGGAAACCCAGCCCTCTGGAATAGCACTTCTGAGGGGTGGGCGTTGTAAGAAGGCAAGCTACAGAAGCCTACTCAGACCTGGGTAGACTCAGGTGGTTGGAGCCTGGGAATGTGCATTTTAACATTTCTTAGCTATTCTTGAGGGGACAAAGGTGAGAGCCTCTGATCCAGGTTCTTGAAGGATGGGCTCAGAGCAGGGGTGGGGCAGTGGGCCACAGTTAAGGAAGTGGAGCATGGCAGGGTCATAGTGGGAGCAGAGACATCTGGATGGGGGATGGAAAGGTATTGGCAGTCTTGATGCTCCGTTCAGGTGTGCCAGGCTTGCAGTATCCATCAGGGTATGTTTGGTGCTGTGGTCAGTTTCAGTTTGGGTCAGTTTGTGTTTGATCAGAATGTGTGGTCTGTGAGTATCAGCCTGTAATCTGCACCTGTGTCTGTTAACTATGTCAGCCTTTCTACTTGTGTGTTCATGTCCTTATCTCTTTGTCGACTCATTCATCCACCCTAATATGTGCCTGTGTGCATGCATGTGTGTCCCTGAGGAGGCCCATTATTCAGCCTCCATGGGGACTCTGGAAATTCAGGAGGAAACTTGCTTACGCACCTGGTGGGGATGGGGCAAATGATGCTGGGAAGCAGGTGAGAGGAGGGAGGTAGGAGTGTGTGCCGAGGACCTAACCCTGCTGCTTCCCTGGGCGAGTCCCAACAGCAGGCAGACAGGTGAGGCTGACCGGACAGGTTCCTGAGGCCAGGGGCGATGGGGCGGAGCATGACTCTGAATTAGGGCGGTAACTGATTGGGGGCCCTGCCACACACTGGGCAGGTTAGCAGGAGGCGGTTCTGCTAGATCTTTTTCCTGCAGCAGCCAACAGGGAATGCAGGCCATGGAGCCCGCTGGTGGGTGAGGGCAGCCAGGTGAGGAGGCATGTTTGCAGGCTTAGGTCCTGGGGGCCTGGGAGCCCAGGGCATGGCGGGTCCCCTGCGGGGCCGGGTGGAAGAGCTGAAGCGGCCATGGTGGCGGGAGAGCTCACCGCTGGTGCTGCAGCACAGCGAAGCCGCTAGGCTGGCAGCCGATGCCCTCCTGGAGCGGGGTGAGGCTGCCTACCTGCGAGTCATCTCCGAGGAGCGGGAGCTGCCCTTCCTGAGCGCACTGGACATGGATTACATGATGAGCCATGTACGTGGAGGCCCTGAATTGGGTGAGGGCCAGGGTCCAGAGGCGTCAGGGTCAGACCATCTCAGCTTGCTCTCTGAAGTCACCTCAGGAACTTACTTCCCCATGGCCTCGGACCTAGACCCCCCGGACCTGGACTTGGGCTGGCCTGAGGTTCCACAGGCCACGGGCTTCAGCCCCACCCAGGCTGTGGTCCACTTTCAGCGGGACAAAGCCAAGAACATCAAAGACCTTCTGCGTTTCCTCTTCAGCCAGGCACGCACGGTAAGTGCTCATCTTCAGACAATCAGACAGGGGAAATGGGAGGTGGGAAAGGGTGACCAGACCAAGGCCCCATAGTTGTTGAGGGACAGTGCAGAACTAGAACCTCTTGCTCTTATTAGGAGCGCAACCTCCCAGAAGGTAGGCGTGTTTTATTTACTTTGGTAACCCCTTGGCACTCAAAGACATCGCAGATTAGCGCAAATGTAAGCATAAAACCAGATGAACCTCAGGAGTTCCACAGATGCCTGGAAATGCATGCAAAGTCATGCATTGTGCAGGGAGGGATCCTCTCTGCCTGTTTCTTGGGAGCCAGTCCACGGCATTTACAGATTTTCAAAAAGGTTCATGATGCCAAACAAAGACATAACTGGGGAACATCTGAATCATTCATCAACTCACAGAGGAGGAAACTGAGGCTAGGGAGGGGCTGGGACATGTTCAGGGAGGTCCAGTCAGTTGGTGAAATATAGCTCAGGGCTCAGGGGGACAGAAAAGGGTCTGACTCAGACCCTGGGTGCTAGGCAAGGCCCTGTCTCCAGGCCCATGTCCCCCACTGCACCTTGCCCCCTCCCCCTTGTGCACTGTCCTCTCCACCTAGGCCTGAAGCAGGGGAAGGGGCTCAGGCTTCAGCATTATTTTGAGGGCTGGGCTTTTGGCTCTGCTTTATAAGAACGGTGGCTCTAGAGTTAGGGCTGGAGAACCAGGGCTTAGGAGAGAGGCAGCGAGCAGTTGGCGTGGTCAGTGCCAGGGCAGGCTCTAGCCACAGACCAAAACAGCCATACTCCTGGAGCTCTGAATCAGGAGGCAGGGGAATGAATCAGATGACCTCAGGCAGGGTTTGAGGTAGGAGTGGACTCAGTGCCCTGTCTGGGGAACAAGTTGGAGGCCTCTTGCTGCAAAGATCAGGAGCCAGGATGCTGGGATCCCACTGGTACTTCCAGAGCTTCCCTGCCAAGCCTGCCTGTGCCCCAGGCAGGGGAGGGCCAGGCCTGACTGGCATTGGGAATGGGGTTATTAGTGAGGTGGCTCCTGTGGCTGATGTCATCACACCTGCCTCTTTGATCTTTCCTACATGTCCTTGACCCCTCCCCTAACACCCCTACTGGTGTGCTAAGATATCCTAAGGTGCCTGCCTTGCCATCTCACCCCCTATCTACACCCCTAACTTTTGAGCCAGGAGTCAGGCTTCATTATAGGGTGTCACTGACTCAGGGTGAGCTTGGAAAGTGCTTCTTTTCTCTGCAATCCAATGTTCTCCTTTGCTAAGGAGGTAGCAGGAAAAGAACATTTATTGAAGCTTCTGTTGTGTCTTGAGCATTTTCACATTTAATTCCCTGTAACTCTGAGATATAGCTGTCATTATCTTCATTTAACAGATGAGGAAATTGAGATTCCCAGAGGTGAAGCAACTTGCCCAAGGCATATCACTAGGAAGAAGCTGAGCACAGGTTCTGCCCAGTTTTGTTTGGCTCCAGAGCTGGCAGGCTCTGCTCTGCTGCCCTGGTCTGGACTAGGAGCCAGTTCTCACTACAGATAACATGTAATGGGAAGAAGGGGCTGTTGGGGGCTTGGTGGTGCCAAGGGTGTGGGTTCAGGGCCTCTCTGGACAGCCCATTATATGAGGGGTGGAGCACAAGCAACAGCTCCTCAATCTTGCAGAAAACTTGGTTGTCCTTGGCATAGGTGCATGGGTGGAAGCCGGCAAAGTCACACATACTCTGTACCTTCATAGGCAGGTTGAGCAAAAGATGCTAATGACCCCACTTACCAGTGGGTGATTCTGAGCCTTAAGAATGGAGCCTCACAGTGCGTGGTGAGTGCCTGTAATCCCAGTTACCTGGAAGGCTGAGGCTAGGGATCACCTGAGTCTGTGGGTTCGAGACAACCCTGGGCAACATAATGAGACCTAGACTCTTAAAAAAAAAAAAAAAAAAAGAATGGAGCCTCAGACTCAGTCCCAGGCTAAAAACAGACTAGAGCTAGAGGAAAAGTGTGAGGCTTAGACTGGGAATTAGGATCTGGGTTCCATTTCTGACTCCTTCCTTTCTATGGGCCTCAGTTTCCCCATATGTCTCAAGTGGCTTTGCTTTAAACTAGTGCAGTTGACTCACAGACATCTTCGAGAACCCACTGACAGATAAACACTGCCCTTAGGAAAACACACGCCATACAACTTCTGGGGGTTCAAGACAACAAAACCTCCCTGTGTCTAAGTTATGAGGCCTGGATTGGGTGATTGCTCGAAGTCCTTCCACTTTGGATGTTCTCACAGGCTCTGGCCTCCTGGTTTTCACCTGGTGTTCTTGTCCTGAAACCCCAACCCCTGCCCTTCTGGAGGCTGAGCTCCCGCTTCTCCCACCAGGTAGTGGCTGTGGTGATGGATGTGTTCACTGACATGGACCTTCTGTGTGACCTCATGGAGGCCTCGGGCCGGCGTGGTGTTCCTGTCTACGTGCTCCTGGCTCAGGAGAACCTGAGACACTTTCTT
The DNA here is from genome assembly GCA_004024945.1 of Uropsilus gracilis. NCBI lineage: Eukaryota > Metazoa > Chordata > Mammalia > Eulipotyphla > Talpidae > Uropsilus > Uropsilus gracilis. Next base: position 8,507 of record PVHY01019126.1, read on the forward strand.
GAGATGTGCTACAAGATGGACCTCAATGGGGGACACTTGCCGGTCAGCCAGGGGCAAGGGGCAGAACTGGGGAGTCAGGGAGGGTGGTCAGTAGACAAACCAAAGAGTCAGCTGGGTGGTCAGTAGACACCGGTGTCAGTGGGAGTGGGGGACCAGCTTCCCTTACCTGTTTTGGGTTTAGAAGCATCATGGGACTTTGATGGGGCTTGAGCTCCATTCTCTCAGCATCATCCCTCAGCCTCCCTCCCTTCTTGGTCCAGAACATGCGTGTGCGGAGTACGTGTGGGGACACATACTGCAGCAAGGCAGGCCGCCGCTTCACAGGGCAGGCCCTGGAGAAGTTCATCATTATTGACTGTGAGCAGGTGGTGGCAGGAAGCTACAGGTGAGCAAGTGAAGTAGAAGGGAGTGGGGCCTGGCGCTGGGACTTGAACGGTAGGGATACCTGGGATCTGGTGGTCTTGAAATTTTCTGTATTCACCCACCCCTTCCTTCACACTCTGGGCAGCTGTCATGTAGGAGGCATTGTGCAGGACCCAGGGGACTGTGTGGGGCGCAAGAGGATCTGGTTGAGCCCTGAAGGAGCTCACTCTGTAGAAGGATTACTTTAATGCCTGTGACACAGAATTGCACCTCAGATTTGGAGGGACTTTAGGGAATCTTGCCATTGCCATCATTTTACAGATGGGGAAGTTGAGGCCTTGAGATGAGAAACAGCATACCCAAGCAGAGCTGTGACTAGCAGGATCTGGAGTCAGAGCTCTGCCCACTTTTGAATACTGGTGGTGCTGGAGGGGATCCTGCCTAGGCCCTAGTTCCTGTACTTCACCTGCTGACTCTATCCCTTTGCCTCTAGCTTCACCTGGCTTTGCAGCCAGGCCCACACTAGCATGGTGCTGCAGTTGAGGGGTCGCATCGTGGAAGACTTTGACCGGGAATTCCGCTGTCTTTATGCTGAGTCACGGCCCGTGGAGGGCTTCTGTGGTGGTGAAGACTCCCTGACTCCCCGGGCACCATGCCCTCCCCCAGTGGCCTTAGCTTTTGGGGCCAGAATCCCAAGCCCCGCATCCTCTTCGCCCTCTAGCACCAGCCTCAGCAGCATCAAGTGCTCACCTCTTACTGGCCGCTCCTCCTACCTTGCTCTACCTGGAGGTGGTGGCTGCAGTGACACAGGTATAGGGTCCTCGTCCCAGGGGCCTGTCCGCCGTGAAGCCAATGGCCAGCCTTCACTGCAGCGTCAACTGTCAGACCCTAACCATGGCTCTCCGCCAGGGCCCTATAGGGCCAACCTGGGCAAGCTGGGGGCATCCCCATGGTCCCAGTCTTCCCCTGCCCTCAACCAGACTAATGCCAGCCCCTTGACACTGGCAGTGGGGTCACCTCTGTTCCCTCGCCCTCGCCCCCTCCTCCCTTTCCCCCGGGGTGTCCCAACCTTGTCGCGGCTCCCAGAGAACGGGCTCCCAGGAAGCCAGGAGCCTAGCCCCTCGCGAGGTCGCTGGATACCTGGCACAGCCCTGGAGATGGTGGATGAGAAGAAAGTGTCTCTGAGTCAGAGCCATGGCCAGCTGGATCTCCTCGTCCCCTTTCCCAGAGCCCGAGAAGCAGGAGGTCCTGGTTCTGGAGTTACTCTCAATTCAGGTTCCCTTCGGCCTGGCGAGCAGGTTGTAGAGGATAGAAAGTTGTCTTCAAGCCAGAGATACAGCCAGCTGGATCTCCTGCCCCAGGTCCAGAATACTGGAGATGCCTCTGAGCTGGGTTCCTCCAGAATTGGTGATCAGACTCCAGAGGACAAAAGACTGCCCGCAAACCACAGTCACGGGCAGCTGGACCTCCTGGCACAGTACTCCAAGGGTGGGGCCTCCAGAGTGTCCCCTGAAGCCAACTCCTCAGGCAGACCTGGAAAACAGGGCCCAGATGAGCGACGGCAAACCCTGGGCCATAGCCAACTGGACCTCATCACAAAGTTTGGCCCATTCCGTGGTGAGGGGCCAGGACCTAATGGTCTCCCCAGACTGAATCCTGTTCAAAAGGCTGCAGTGGGTTCTGGGGATGAAAAGTGGCTGACTCTGGGCCACAGCAAACTGGACCTCATCACCAAGTATCATCAATTGCAGGGCACCAGGCAGGGATCTGAGCCTGGGCTCCCTGCAGGGCCCACAGGAGGCCATCGCAGTGGCAATAGCAATGGCCTGCTTGGGGACGAGAAACGACTAACCCTGGGCCACAGCAAACTGGACCTCATCACTAAGTACAACAAGTCAAAGTTCAAGCTACTCCGAAGTCGCTTTGAGTCCTAGCCCTGTTCCTAGCAGGGACGTGTCCCTCCTGTATCCAGATACTCTAGACTTGCTCAGGTTCTCAACTCTGGGGTGGAAGCTCTAGCAGGGGGCTTCATGAGGATGAGAAGGTGTTTAGAAGCCCAGGTAAGGCACTTTCTGGGCTCGGAATTCTTGCTTACATCCATATACATGCATACACACACACACACACACACACACACAATGGGAAATGAAACAGTTATTGGGCACTTTGCCATATGCCATGCTGTGGGGCCTTCACACCAGTTACTTGTCATTGTTCAGTTTCACAGTATCCCTAGGAAAGATTCTATTGAGTGTACCACTCTAGGTCATAGGTATTATCTTCCCTCTCCTATTTATGTGGAAGTAAGCATATGTAAGAGTTGGGAGGACTTGTTTGGAATGAGATTCAAGTAAGTGGCAGACTAGGGGCTCAAGCCTGCATCTCTCTGACTCTTAAGATTGTGTTTTTGCAGACATAATACACAATATCCAGAGCTCATGTATCTCCAAATGCACAAAATATACATATCACACATGTGCCCCAACATCTGAATATATGTATCCACAACACACTGACAGGGTTCACACCTACAAACTGCACACCCATAAACACATACGATAGGTACACATAGGTCATGTGATAAACCAAAACACTGGATTCTGGTTATAGGTACTCAATAAATGTCATCTGACTAAATGAGTAGCTATAAAAATATATGCATTCAGGTTACACTGTAAACCCCAAAGGATCCAGACCATAAATATACACACAACCACATACAGAGGCACAGGCACACCAACCAATGACTTGAACCAAAGCTTGAAAGCCAGCCCTGTGCTAGGCATGCAATAGGACTAAGTAATGAGTCAGTCAGTTGCTGGGAGACAAGGATTCAATGCTTAAACCACTGGGGAGCAGGAGAGAGCTGTGTCTAATCCAAGGCTAAACCAGTGATGGAGGGTGGTAGAGAACAAAGGGCAGAGTCTTGTGGCGGTGGGGTGGTGAGGGAAATTTCTTAGAGAAGACAGCATTTGAGTCAAGTCTTGAAGGATGGGAAGGATTTGGACAGATGGAGGAGTTAAGAGGAATTTCTGGTAGAGGGAACCAGAGAAAGACTGAAGGGATGGTCTGAGGTGAACTTTAGATGAAGAGTAGAGGGTGGGGATACCCATAAGCATGAGCACATACGCACAAACACGCGCGCGCATGCACACACACACACACTCATTTTGCTAAGTGTCCTTAAAGTCACCAGCTCTGATAGGCTCAAAGTCCTTTACCTGAGTTCAATACCTCCCATGGATGGGACAGTATCCATGATACAAATCAATAAAGACAACATGCTATGTCCCAGCAGCAGCCTGGCGTATTCAGAAGATGGCAGAGTTGGGGGTACAGGAAGACACCGTTCACAAATTACGGAGGGCTCCCTGGAGAAGAGTGGATGGCTGTGTGTGGGGAAGGAGGGGTGAAGGCAAGGGACTCCAAAGCCCTCTGTGTCCTTAACTGTCACATTCTACAACACCGTGAGGCTTTTTGTAAATTCTACAAAATAGGGGCCAATTTCAACTCATCTAAGAGGTCTGACCCTTGACCTTCACCATCCCAGGGACAGGTTACTGCTTGTGAGGTCAAGCACGTACAAGAGGCACAGAGTGGAGGCCAGTCAACCCCCACTCTTGCCCACTCTGGACCTCACATTCCCACCTAATTACTAAGTCTTTGCTTCATCTACCCTCCCCTCTCTCCAATCCCTTCTTCAGCCAGACTTCCTCTGCTTCTCTGGTCACGCCTTCCCTTCAGCTTCTGTTGGAACACCCTTGTCCTTCTGGGCACACACTTCATGGATGACCTCATCTACCACCCCCTAAACCACAGCCGCTCCCTACCCCGCACCCTCCCCTCCTTCAGCCCTCTTCAGCTTCAAATCTCAGTCCTCTGTCCTTCACTCTCCTCTGGGGTCTTTCTCGCATCTCTCAAGCCGAAAGTCACCATCCCTACACCTGCTCTTCTGCTTCAGGTTTACTTCAGTAAATACCTCCTTCTCAGTAGCTCCTTTCTCATACCTCACATGTCTCAGTTGATTTCACTAAAAAATTCATGGATGGATGGATGAATGTTTGGACGGGAGAATGGATGAATGGATGGCCGGATGGCCGGGTGGACGGCCAGTTACACGGAACTCAGGAGCGTGCTGGGGGTGGGTCCCGGCCGGGTCAGGCGGGGTCAGGCGGGGTCAGGCGGGGTCGAGACCCTCCTCCCGGAACCCGGGTTCCTCACCAGGCAGGCGCTGAAGCGGCTGTGGGCGTGGCCGGGAGCGCCGGGCTCTCCGGAAGTCTCGCAGGGTGGAGGCGGAAACGGAAGTCTTTGCGGGGCTGAGAGAGGGCTGTTGCCGCGTGTGGAGGTTGCGGTTACTCAGTGATCTTGCGTGTTGGGCGACTGGAAGATCATCTTCGGACTGTTGTCGCGCGTGGAGGTTGCGGTTACCTGGTGAGCCTGTGGGGGGGCGGGGAGACAGCGTCAGTTCCGGGCGCCCCGCGCCATCAGGGGTGGGGGCCGGAGGGTTGGGGCTGGAGAGTCTGGAGGAGCCCAGTGGGCGGGGCGCGAGGTCTGAGGGGCCCGGAGGAGCGGCGTGAAGGCGGGGCGGGAGAGGCTGAGAGGATCGCGGCCCTGAACTCCCGGTCACGCAGTCCCCAGGCTTCATGGCGGTCCGAGCGTCGTTCGAGAACAACTGTGAGATTGGCTGCTTTGCCAAACTTACCAACACCTACTGCCTGGTGGCCATCGGAGGGTCAGAGAACTTCTACAGGTGCGGCGGACGGTTTGTGGGTGGGTGGCGGAGAGGGGTGCTGGGAGGTCGGGGACTCGGGCAGGGCGAGGGCGCCCGCCCCTTCGCCCCGTGACCAGAGTTCATGTTCCTGCAGTGTGTTCGAGGGCGAGCTCGCCGATACCATCCCCGTGGTGCACGCATCCATCGCGGGTTGCCGCATCATCGGGCGCATGTGTGTGGGTAAGGCAGGCGGGAGACCCTGAGGGAGGGACTGCAGTTGGAGTCTTCGACTTTTAGTCATACCATTGGACGGGCTGGAGTAACCCAGGGATTTTGAGGTTTTCACCCATTATCCGCGGTGACAGATACATCTGAGGGCTGGACTGGACCCTGTCTTCCTAAGTGGCAGCAGGTGAGGGACAACCTCTGGCAAGGTCTTTGGGATCGGAGTAATAAGAAATGATATCAAATACTTTCACTCTTAGACTTGTTCTCATTCCTTCCTCACGAAGACCCCGGGAGGTGGGGATTACTGGCCTAATTAGATGAGGAAGCTGAGACTGGGAGAGACTAAGTGACTCACCAGGTACCACACCTAGCGTGAGGGTGGGTTGCCCTGTCTCCTTTCCCCTGACTCAGGGCAAGTAGTTCCCTGTTTCTGAGCATCCATTTCTGCCTCAAAACTGACAAGATTCTGGGTCATCCTGAGTAAATTCTCATTACTACCTACATCTGAATGGCATCCCTCTTCTAATCCTTCTCAGTAATGTTGGCTCTGGCATTCACTTGAGCTGGTCTTTCTCCCTTTCCTGCCGGCCCTTTTTTTGTTCAGCATGTGGTTTTAAATCTTAAGCCTGGTGACCTGGACCTTTTGAGTATTTTCTTTTTGTTACTGGTTTCTTTCTTTGTTTCTTTCCTTTCCTTTCTTTTTTTAAAAGCATTTTTAGAAGCATCTTAATTATAAATGCTTGAACACTACATAAATTGCAGGGTAGGGAATCATTTCCGTTCTTTGGTAAAGCACTGGTCTGAGGAGTATTTTCTTTTCAGGTGAAATACTCTAATAACTAGCTATGACCTTAGGACTTAAAGCAAATTCTGGACATCGTAAAGGAGAATTTAGCTTGACCTTAGGTGGCTTTTTATATCTTCCTTTTTAGTGATGGGAGTAATTCAGAGTTCAGAAGTTCTGAGCTGTGGCTTCACAGAGGTAGGCAGAGGTTAGCCATTGTTACCAGAATAATTGTAGTTTCTTTATTCTTGCAGTTATGGTTCATGTAAATGTACTACAGTATATTAGTCATCCATCCTGTTGACAATGGACAGTGGGTAGTTTCTGGTTTGGTCTATTTGAATAGTCCTGGTCTGTTTGAATTAGTCAACACATATACACATTTCTCTTAATATATAATATCTAGGGGAGGAATGGCTTGGTTATGGTGTATGTGAATAGCCAGTGGGATAGATAATGCCAGATTATTATTTGAAGTAGTTGACCAACTTAACATTCCTATCAGTTTATGAGAATTTCAGTTGCTCTATACCTTTAGCAACACTTTGAATTAATGTTCTTTTAAAACTTCAAGCCATTCTGGAAGGTGTGTAGTGTTAGCTCAATTTTTGCGTAGCAAAATATACAACTAATGCTAAGAACTAGTCCTGCTAGTCCTGCTCCCTCTTAGTGATGATGATGATGAAGTGAACAGAGTATGCTGGGACAGATTTCTAGGCCAACTCTAGACTGCCCACTGGGATTCTACCCTGAGTGTGTGGATCCCTTTGGATGTGAACACAAAGCTTTCCCTGGAAAGTTAATTGCACTGGGCTGTATCCTCAGCCTCAGGACTCAGCAGACATCTGTGTATTTACTCTCCACTTGTTCTCTCCAGGGAACAGACATGGTCTCCTCGTACCTAACAATACCACTGACCAGGAGCTGCAACACATTCGCAACTGCCTCCCAGACTCAGTTCAGATCCGACGAGTAGAAGAGCGACTTTCAGCCCTGGGCAATGTCACCACCTGCAATGACTATGTGGCCTTGATCCACCCAGACTTAGACAGGGTGAGAACCAGGCTAGTTAGTAGTTCTTAAGTTGCCTATCTGGAGGGACTTAAGCATTTATCTCTTGTGGCTTCCCTTTTTGGGTACTCATTTGAGTATTAATAATAGAGGCTTTGCATGGTGTGGGCTTTGTCATAAAGAAGTTGGGGGCTGCAGGAAAGGGGATTATTAATTTCTCGGAATTGGGGCGATTTACTCATCTGTCAGGTCCAGGAGAGACGACTGATATTTAAACTCTTAATTGAGTTAATGGGAAGAGGTTGGTTGGGGGGGATTTTTGGAGCTCAATAGCTGACTTAGATTCTGCCCCCCCCCTCCTTTTTCTGGGTAAGGCTTTTATAAGCAGCTACATAGCAGAAGGTTGAGGGGCTCAGAGAGCCAAGCCTTGAATGGTTCTGGGCATGGAGGGTCCCTGGTTCTTTGACCTACAAGTTCAAGGCCTTGAGCATGAGACCTCTGACTGACAGGAAACAGAAGAAATCCTGGCTGATGTGCTCAAGGTGGAAGTTTTCAGACAGACAGTCGCTGACCAGGTGCTAGTAGGAAGCTACTGTGTCTTCAGCAATCAGGGAGGACTGGTACATCCCAAGACATCAATTGAAGACCAGGATGAGCTGTCCTCTCTTCTCCAGGTTCCCCTTGTGGTAAGCATTTCTGTCTCTGATTTCTGTCTCTTGGTGAGGCCATACCCACCCCCCCCCCCACCCCACCTTGGTGGGTATTCAGGAATCTAAGTTACTACCCCATGGTTTGGGATTGGGGCTACAGGTCTGGAAGCAGAGTTTCGGAGAGAATCTTCACCAGATAGGAGAGAAACTTTGACTGTTAGTGCCACAACCCATACTGAGCCCATCCATTCTTTGACAGGCAGGCACTGTGAACCGAGGCAGCGAGGTGATTGCTGCTGGGATGGTGGTGAACGACTGGTGTGCCTTCTGTGGCCTAGATACAACAAGTACTGAGCTGTCAGTAGTAGAGAGTGTCTTCAAGCTGAATGAAGCCCAGCCTAGCACCATTGCTACCAGTATGCGGGATTCCCTCATTGACAGGTATCTCTCCATTTTTGCTACTGTTTGTGGGTGGGGTAAGGAGATGCCACACTTGGAATGGGAACCACACTATATTCACACTAGTATGCTCTCCTCAGCTGTGAGGGCATATCCACACACTGCTAAGAAGTCACGGCATAACCAGCAAGCATTTTTCTTTTTGCCTGAGCATCTGCTACTCAACCTCAGTGAAAATTCAGCTCAGTGTCCTTTCTGAGCAGAGCTTCCCTCTGATTTCATCACAGATCATATTGTTTTGTAGTTAGTATCTGCCTACATATCAGTGATCCCAGCCAGCAGCCCAGAGGCAGAAAAGAACTTTTCTGAAGGGAGGTGGGGAGGCTGCTATTAGGAACTGAGGAGACCTTAGATGATCATGAGACCTGGTGGGGGGTGGGCAGGTATTGCATTAAAGTCACAATTATCTGAGTTGTTTGTGTATTAAAAAGCAAGTGGATTCTTAGACCCTAACTCTGAGATTCTGAGATGAGGCTTGAGAATCTCTTCCTTCGGAAGACCAACTGGTGCTGGATATTTAGTTTTCCTTCATTGAGGACACAGTGATGTGCCCCATGAGACCTCACAATGAGAATGTCAGGTGGGAGAGTAGAAATCTCTTGTGTAGTCATGTGAGTGACTATCACCTCAGGAAGATTGTTTTGGCCCCAGCTCTGCCACTGGGGGATTTGTGATCTGGACACGTCCTTTCCCCTCTCTTTGTCTCCTCCCTTGTTCCTTTCTTCAATATCGTGGACTTCACCAAGGAGACCCTGGTTTAAGATCATTGACAATTTGAATTACTGAGCTGAGCCACCTGAGTAGCGAAGCGGAGTTAGTTTTTAGGCACTGAGACTTCTAGAACAATTTGTGACTCATGAGAGCAGTGAAATGTCAAAGGGGCTCTTTAAGATTGAACCTTAAATGAAAGTCCAGAGGCTAGGGTGGAGTGCAAGCTCTGGAAGAGAAGGGTGAGGTCTTCTGTGTGAAACATACTGATAATGCTCTTTTCTCTCTTCAGCCTCACCTGAGTCATCATAGAAGCTGTTCCATGGGCTCTTAGCTCTGAACTTTGGCTCCTGCTCCACCCAGTTTGTATTGGATGCTGGCAGGGAGGTGGCTGAGAGATCACTGGGACTCAGCGACTTGATATCCACCCCTTCACTTGTGCCCGTCTCCTGAACCTAGTTGCTGCAAAAATCTGTCACATATGCTGCCTTGTCAGGTCCTATGGCTCCTGACTGAGAACTCTGCTGTCTTGTGCCACCCCATTAAAGAGCAGCTGCCTCTCGCCATTCTGAATGTGTTGTTTGGGGACCTCAACCCCTCCTTTCCCTACTAGTAGGGGAAGGTTAGGATCCACGCTTACACCTCAATTCCACAATCTCCTACTCTTCCCCTAAAGGGACAGGAAGGAGGCTTCATCCCTTGGTAAGAGGAAGAAGCTGTCCTGTAGTGCTTTTTCTCCCCTCCCCTCCAACTTCAGCTTCACACTTCTGGGCTTTGAGGTATTACAGTCTGTCCTCACGCTCCTCAGGGCAGATGGGAAGGCCTTGTAAGGCCACTGGCGCACCGTACTGCTGGGCAGTCTTGTCCTCTTTGACCGGAGGTGGATGGAGTTTTTTTGCCGGGCTGTCAGGTGACCTGAGAGGCCTCTGACCAAATTAGGCAACCCTTTCTCCTTTAGTAGCTGGCCAGGGTAGGGGCTGGAGGCTAGTTGAAGGTGGGGGCGTGGGCCCCGGACTTGGTGGGTGGGGCTGGGCGCTGGGCTCCGCCCCCGGAACCTGGAACTCCCGGTCGGCGTGTGGTGACGTCATGGCGCCGGCCCCTCCCAGAGTTCGCGTGCGAGGGAGATGGCCGCTGGGATCCGGCTGGCTGGTGGCCCGGGCCTGGAGGTGAGGGCCTGCTGCGGGCGGGCGGGTGGGCGGGTGGGCGGGATCCGGGATCCGGGGGTGGGGAGGGTGGGCGTGCGGCCCCCCAGCCTGACGGGCCTTTTTTCCTGCAGATCATGGGTGCTATGCTGAGCGGCGGCCGGGATGCCCCAGAACCGGCCCAGCCCCAGCCCCAGCCCCAGCCCGCGGCGCCTGAGGGTGCTGAGCGACCCAGGCCGGAGCCAGGGCCTTGGGGGCCGCTGGACGATGTGCGTTTCCTCATCTCCTGCACCTCCTGGTACTGACCATGCCTGCTGTTGCTTCCTGTCGTTAGTCCATCTGGCCCTAGTCTCCCCGCTCCAGAAGTCTCACACCTCTCTACCTCAACGACCTCCCACCACTGCCCCTCATCCCCCCGCCCTCCAGCGCCTTGGAGACGCGGAGAGTTGTAGAGTTGGCCTAGAGGTTACCAGCAGGACCATCTCTACAGCCTCACCATGGGATCAGACTTGCCTCTCTGGCTCCTCCTGGCAGTCCGAACTTGGTTGCTTCCCAGCCTGTGCCCAAACCACCTTGCCTGCGTGCTCACCCCTACTCCACAGTTTCCCCAGTCGCTTGATAATGGATAATGGCTTCCTGAACCAGGCTAGGGCCCCTGGTAACACCAATCAAGGCTGCTGACCTGACCTCTGTTTGTCTCTTATTGCTGTCTCTTGCTTTTGTCCTTGGTTCTTGACTTCAGAGAAGTCCTTGCCACACTCACCCTCCCCAAACTCTTCCTAGGACTTTGCCCCCACCCCCATCCGTTCATCCCAGTGAGGTTATCAGCCTGGGGTGTTCAGGGCCAGCCTTTTGGTGGGGAGGGAGGCGTCTGAGTCCTGGACTAGGAGATGAGATGTATGGGGCAGCACCCACATACCCCGAAGCGCCCTGTTGCTATTGTGACATTTAGGCCACTTTTGTCTTTGGTCTGGTCCCACATCCCAGAAAAATGACACATTCTATATTTTTGTTTTATTTAGAAATGATTTAAAAAACATTATACAAAGGCTGATCAGTTTAAAATGTGACTGACACTGAAATGCTGTGATGGTCCCCAGACTGAGGGGAAGCTAGGTTCTGGGGCCCCAGTGCTTTGCCCCTCTGTCTGCTGTGTCCTGGGGTGATGGACAAACAGATGACCACAAGGCAGGAGAACCCAAGATTAGCCTCCAGGCCGAGCCCTCTCTGGGTATGGCCCTGCATCCCTCATATCTGCAGTCTGGGCTGCCTGCCTCCATCTCCTGCTCTTTCTTAGCTGGCCTCAGTAGTACCAGGAACCAACAGGAAGGCTGGGGACCTAGAGCTTTCAAGAAGTGAGAGCACCAACCTGAGGAGTGGAAGGGAAAAGGGGGTAAGGGAGGCCAGGAAAAGGTGAATAAAAGAGACACTTCTGATCTCATCCTGGACCCCAGAGGGGTCCAGGCCCAGCCAGCCCACTGAACGGCCAGGGTAAGTAACAACCTCTCTGCTTCATTTGAGGGCACGATGAAAGTTACTCTCAGCCTCCCAGGGCCTACGCAAGTTTGATATGAGTGGACAGATGTGAGCTAATAAAGTGCTTTGCAAAGTATAAAACACTGTACAAACCTATGAATCACTAATATCTTTGCAGTTGTTCCCCACCCGCCCCAGGGAGCCCGCCCTTGGCCAAAATGAGAAAAAACAGAAGGGATAATGACAGGGAACACAGTGGGCCCATTTAGGTACCTCTGGGACAAGAGAGATTTTGCTTGAGACAGCCCCCAGGGCAGCCGACATCCCTGCCTACTACAGGTTAAGTCGACCCCAAGCCTAGAGGCTGCAGGCTAGGGGCATGACCCAGCTAGGCTCAGAGGACACAGTGGCATCTGAGATCCTGCCAGCACCCTAAAGACCCATACCTCTTGGCTTTGGCAGAGAGCCAGTGGGGACTGCTGAACCCATTGGTCTCACCTAGGGCTTCTCTGTCAAGTAGGGCTCCCTTTACTGGGCTGAACTGAGGCAAACTGAGCCCTAGAAATTCCACAGTGGAAAGTGGGCTCGAGAAGGGTCAGGACGGGCCCCACACTTGGGGCTGCTACCATTTGGGGGTGCCCTTTCCCAAAGAGCAATGTTGCAAGATGGGCCCTGCGAGCTGGGTTGGCAAAGGCCACACTCATGGAATAAAGCCCACTTCTGGGCTGAGACAGCCTCAGGCTCTGAGCACTTCTGAAGGCTGCCCTGGGCCCCTCACCCCAAGGCCATTAGAATGTTGGCCTGGAGCCACTTCTGCTTCAACTAACTAGTTGGGCTGAGCTCGCAGGGTGTAAGCCCACAGGCTGGAGCAGGGCTGGGGCCTGGGACAATGGGGAGAAGGACAAGGATAATGGGCATTAGTGGAGGACGGTCACAAACTCAGATCAGCTTCCAGAAATGGAGTCAGCTCCTACTCCAGGCCTTTTGCCTCATGAGCAGGGCCCAGCTCCTAGGGTGTCTGGGTGCTCGGGTAGCCTTAGCAGCACCTTGGTCCTTATCACCTGGAGGAGGGCTGACCGAACTGACCTTATCACCAAGACAGTCACTTCTAATTCACCTAAAGCCTCAAGCAGCCTTTGCAGAATGGGACTTTAAATAGTGACAGGACATTTAAATATTCATACGTGACAGCTGGGTCTTTGTCAGACCCGGCGGGCCACAGCCCTGCCTGCAGCATGTGACCCTAAATCCTGGGTCTCAGAGGAGACCTTGATGTGTGGAGCAGGTTTCCTGAGGAATCTGCTGTATGCCAGCAGGGGAAACCCAGGCTTGTTGCCCAGCAGGGGTCCTGTAGCTTTGGAGGATATTGGGGTAGGGTTGGGGGGACATCTGACCAGCAGGTGTTGGCAAAGGGGGGGACCAGGACTGGTGACATCTCCCAGATGGGGCTTAGAGCACTAGTGCTGGCTGTGTCCGGCCAGGATGGGAGCTGTGGTGCCTCATGGACACCACAGGCTGCAGTGACCACAGGCCTTCCTCCTGGCATGGTCCTCGCCTCCTGATGGGGCCTGGTCTATTCCCGTGAAGTGGGAACAGTTTACCCAGGACAGAAGGCTGGCAGCTGAGTGCCAGACACCCACCCTGGGGCACAGCGCCATCACTCCCTGCCCCACGCTCAGCCTAGGCCAATGCACCCACAACTTCAGCTGCATGACCCCTGGCCTAGGGCCCTGCTGGCCTGGTAGGCAGTGGCCAGAGCTGCCCTTAGACCCTGGTGAGGAAGGGTCTGACTGGCCAGACTGGGTGGACAGAGAGGGCTCTGAGCTGTTCACACCCACTCCTGGACTGGCCGCTTATAGTAGGTGACAGGCTGAGGGCCTGCCTTGTTCTTGAACTGGAAGATGGTGTAGACCAGCACCAGGATGCAGAGGGACAGGATGCAGGGGATGACCACAGCCACAGCATTCACGGAGCCGGGCACATCATTGATGGTCACCATGATGTCCACGTCATCCTGGGGCAGCCGTCGCTCCTTGCGCCGCTCTACCTCCTTCTGGTTGCAGCCCATCCAGTCACGCAGGATATTGCGTGGGTAGCCTGGCTCCACACTCAGCTTCTGGTTGTCAAACTTCCAGTAGTCCCGGCCCTTGTAGAAGTAGGTGTAATCTGTAGGAACATGGCCAGCATCACCACCCCAGATCCTTCCTGGTAACGCTCTGGGCCAGTAATGAGAGGACCCAGGGTGCTGTGACAGCACAGATGAGGGGCGCCTCTCCCACCCTGTAGTGTTGAAATGCTTGGGGGTGGGGGAGCACAGTGCATGGCACACTTGCCAGTAGTGAGACTGGGCCATGGAATATGACCTGCACCAGTCCGGAGAGGTACTAGAAACTTGGAGCAGCCCACCCGTTCATCTTAAAGGTACTAGGAAGTTCACCTTGTATGTCTTCCAGATAGGGCCTCAGCTCTGTCATACCTTACCCATTGCTCCCCCTCATGCCCCGTATATGGGTCAGATCAACCCCCCATTTAGGGCTTGGATACACTGTCTCTAGTTCTGGGGTCTCCATCCAGCTCCACAGATGCAGGCAGGGTCATGGGGACCCTGCTGTGGGAGGGGCTGGGTAGCCGCCCAGGGCTCCCAGCAACAGCCTCAGCAGTCTAGCCTGTCCACAGATGCAAAGCAGCTCACTCAGATTCTCCAATTGGCTGGCTCCTCACCCTGGCTGGAGCTTTCATTGGCCAAAATCCTTGCTGTCACCTGTCTCTGAGGCTCTTTGAAGAGCAAGACCACATGATAAAGCAGCAGGTACACCGGAGAGTCACCAAATAGCAGCTCTGCCACTGTGGTCATTAACTTTCCCAGCCAGAAGCGAGTCTCCTTGGAGAACCCTTCCCGGTGACCCTCCAAGGTGGTCCCTTTGCCGAACAACTCTCGCGCAGCATTTCTTTCCTTAGAGCCGTTGTTGCCACCGTCTTTGTTTTCTGCCTATGGACTAGGAGCTAGGGAGGTGACGCAAGTTTTATTCCCTGCTCCATTCCTGGCTCTTTCACACAACCTGGGTCTTAGCAATTACCGTGGAGTGAGTGAATGGCTGCTGCTATTCCAAACGAACTAAAGCACCCACAAGAGGATGATGATGATGGCGATGGTGGTGTAGTTAAGATGTATGTATGGCATGGACTGTGTTCTAGGCATTGATCTGAGTGCATGTGAGGCAGGTACTAATATTACGCCCATTTTACTGATGAGGAAACTGAGATACCCAAGTGATTTGTCCAAACTTATAGTGGTGGAGGTGGCTATGAAGCCAGTAACCTGCCTCCAGAGTCTGTGCTTTTGTCAGACCAGTGGAGATGGAGTCAACAAACATTGCTGGATACCTTCTCTGCCCCTGGCAAGACAAGCCCCTCTCGAGGAGTTCCAAATCTGGTGAGGGGAGAGGCCGTGAGCTCTAGATGACAGCCATGGTAGAGATTAGGAAACATCCCATAAGTGAAAAAGACCTCGCTCTCCACTGTCCTGTCCTTAAACTCTGTGAAAAGCACCACCGAAGTCCCCATAACCATTGGTGCTTTTCAGATTTGAGCACCCAAGGAACCCTTAAGCATACCTGAGGACTGTTAGAGAAGGTTTGAGACTGTTGTAAAGTCAGTCTATGAAAACATCTCTCCGCCGTGAACTGAGATGACAAGCTGTGACTTGGTAGCTAGTATGGGAATGACTACGTTCTGACCGTGGGTAGATTGGAGGCAGTTGTCTTTGCTACCTGTGGTGCTGTTCAGACCCCCATACCCAGAGTATCCCCATGAGAACCGTGTACAGTCAGCCCCCACCCTCACCAGCCACGCCCTTACGTACATCCTTCCTTGCTGATGAAGGCCCCTTGGGGAGCCTGCGGGATGCCCTTCCACACGGTGATGGGCTTGGGGTAGCCAGGGTCTGTGGCCCGCCGTTCCTCGCTGTAGCGCCAGTACCGCTCGCCTTTGAAGAAGTAGGTCTTACCCACAGGTTCCCAGCGTAGAGCTGTGTCAATGCCTTCACGGGGCAGACAGCTGCCCAGCTCCCCCAGGCTGTGGGGATATCCAGGCTCCACCGTCACCTCCTTAAACACCCAGTACTTGTCACCTATGGCCAACGAGAGTCCAGGATCAGCCTTCCCCCCCTCACTCGATACCCGAGATGGTGGCTGGTGCCACACGATCATCTCTGGTGGCTGAAATCACTGAAGGCACCAGTGTAAGTGGGAAACAGCGTCCTCGGCCTGCTTACTCTCCTCAGTGGGAGCTTGATGCTCCTGGGTCCAGACAGAACTTAGGGGACAAAGCTTGAAGTCAGTCACAGAGCCTGAGCAACTCTCCCTCGCTGCCCAGGCTCTATCCCCCACCTTCTTTACCCTGCCTGAGAATTGCACCTCTCTTCTCTCTATGAGCTTGGTCACTGCTGACTTCTCACATACTAGCACCTTCCATAGCAACGTACAAAGCTGAGGCTGCAGCCCACAGCCTCTCTCACTGGATCTGAGCACTAGAACCAAGAACCCAAGAACTACCAGCCTGTGAGCATCTCTGTTCAGCCCTCTGGGGCACTGCTCCAGCACAGTCCCCCCCCATCACTTTTCTGCCTCCCAGGGTCCCCAATAAAAAGTCCTACATCATCTCTTTCCTCTCCTCAATTCTGCTTCTCACAAGCTTTTCATCTTTCAGCTTTCTTAAGACTGCTTTTCATCAATGGACCTTGGCAACAATGGACCTTCTCCACTCCACCAGCTATCTGAGAAGTGACCTCCCTGTCTCTGCTTTTCCGGATTGCTACCTGCCCTCTGGCTCACCATGGCTCAGAAACACTCACTGAATTTCCAGTGTTGCCCTAATGGACCAAGACCACATTCGGGCCTGACAACCAAGGCTCCTCACGACTCTCTCAACTGCCTTTCCAGGCCACTTCTCACAGCTCCCCAGTGAGTGCCCCTGTGATTAGGTGGGTCTACTAAACTCTTTGAATGTACCTGTCTGTCCTGTATTTCTCCTTCACCTGTGCTGGCCTGTTCGTTGCAAAGCTTCCCCTGCTTCTCACTGTCTGCGTCTTTCCCTTTCAGGACCAAGTCGAGATCAGGGTGAAACAACCTAGCACAGGGTTAGTGTTCCATGCATGTTAGCTACCCCCCCCACCTGTGACCTCTCCTGACCCTGTGACCTCCTCCCTCCAGGCTCTTACAGAAATGACAGGGCGGCCTTGCACAGAGTACTGGATGGTGCCACCCTCTACTTCATGTGGGTGAGGTGTCTCCCCTCAATACTCTGACCCTCTTGACTGTGCATCATCTGCCTGCAGGGATCTGTCTTTTTGAGGTCAGTGTCTCCGCTAGGGATAGGTGGCCCCTTGGAGAGCATTTACCTTATATCCCTCCCCTTCTGCTACATAGATGGGAGAAAGGTGATCCAGAGAGGGACAAGGTGCTGTCCCACCTTAGGCCACATTACCTTTGAAGAAGACAAATCTCCCATCGGCCCTTTCGTAGGCTGCGTCTATGCGGGCGGGCAGGCCTTTCCAGAACTGCTCAATCTGCATGGGGTAGCCCTCCTGCACCCGGTTATTTCGCAGACGCCAGAACCAGCGATCCTGGAAAGGGGTGGTGGTGAAAGAAGAGACACAGAAGCATGGTAGGCCCTGCCACTAAACCCAGTGATCCCAGCCCTGGGACTCTAGCTCCAACAACCCAACCTTCCCCCTTAACCTAGCCTTGCAACCCTCCTGAAAAGTCTGTCTACTGTAGCTTCTTTTGAAGCTCTGGTGGAGAAGAAACAATTAGTTCATTAACTCCGTTTCTGGGTGGCTTTAGTTACAGAAGGTCCCAGGAGAGCAGGAGTGGCAGGCCTAGTGTGGGCAGGAGGTGTGGAGGAGCTGAAGGGATGATGTAGGGCCTAAGGTGGCCACATGAGGGCAGCAGAGAGTCACTGACATCAATCAAGCCCCTCCCAGGGCTGGTGGGCTTCACAGAGTGGTCCCTGGGCCTACGTGTGTCCTAGAGGTTCCTCCACTTACAGCTGCATAAACTTGGGCACAGAACTAAAGCGCTTCATCTGAAAATGTTGCTAATAACAGGGGCTTGGATGGGAGTTTATAGATGAAGTGCCAGAGCATTTGGGACACATAGTCAATGCTGAAAAAATGGCAGCATAGTCAGCCTCATCTGATGAAAGCCTCAACTTCAAACTGGTGCCTTGTCCCACGGCAGCCTGTGGCTGGTAAGTGACCTGGGCAAGGCCCAGGTTCTCCATCTCCTTATGTGTCAATGATGATGAAAGAACCAGACTGGCCCAGGAGTAGTTCAGCAGGAGACCTCAGGGTGTCAGAGAATGACTCTGATTTGTGAAAGATGGCACAAAAGCTAGAGAAAGTTTTTTTTTTTGTTGTTTGTTTTTTTTGAGACTAGGTCTCGCTATTTTTGCCTGTGGAACCACAGGCTCTCGTTGCCCGGGGTACCACAGACTCAAGCAATCCCCAGCCTCAGCTTCCCAGGTAGCTGGGATGACAGGCACGCACCACCATGCCCAGCTATTTTTTTGGAACTAGGTCTCGCTATGGGCCCCAGGCGGGACTCGAACCGTGATCCCTAGCCCCGGCCGCTTCATAGGGTGAAGCTTACAGGCACGAGCCACCGTGCCCGGCCGAAAGTTTTTAAAAGGTGTTTTACAAAGCACTTTCACATTGAGTATTTTGACTCTCACACTCTTTTTTAAGCATATCTGAGATGTAGTTTTATGGAAGGCCAAGTGACTTTCTAAGCACTCAGTGAAAGGCAGGACTGGACTGACACTTAATGCCTAAGTTTTGATCAGTGCTCCAAGTTTGCTGGGGAAAACTCCAGAAGCGAAATGGGCAGCCCTCCTCTGTCTCCAAGTGTGATGGAGACATGTGCTCAGATCCTCTTCCGTGGAGAGCTTCTTGTTCCTGGGAAGGTATGGAGTCACCTCGCTTCTCCCCTCCCACCTGGAAACAAGTCCATTCACCCCATAACACCTGGAAGAGAACTGTTTCCTGGCCACTGGGTCAGCTTCCTTCCAGGGCCCACAGGAAGACAAATCCCAGAGCCTTGTCTGGCTCCACGGTAGGGGAAGGAGTGGGTGGTGCCAGTTGGTGGGTCCTACCTTAAACACAAACATCTCGCCCCGGAAGAGGGCCACCGTGTTGAAGTTGCCATCACAGATGTTGGGTTTGGCGCCTGGTGTGGATGGCCGGTCCCCTAGGGGTGGCCGAGGGGGCCTGGGTTGGCGCTCGTGCTTCCTCTCAGAGGGTGAGTGGATCCTGCGGACGGGGAGCGTGGGGAGAGGCCTTGTGGGCTCCAGGGGTTCGGCTGGGGGTCCTGGAGAGAGGGGCTGCATCTTAGTCAAGTGGTCCCTGCCTCTCACCACCATTACCTCACATACCTGCTGGTCCCTGCCTCTCACTGCTGTCACCTCACACACCTGGCAACTCTGAGACAGGGCTGTCACCCTTCAACCTCTTGACCCCTTTCTATTTTTGCCTCCTCACTCTTGGGAAAACAGCCACCAGATGGGAACTCTTCACCCCAAATCAGTATCTTCTCCATCTCTCCTGGTACGATAGAGGACATGTCCCTTCTTGGCCTCAGTGTCCCATCCCTTATTTATTTGCTCCCCACATGCTGGCCTGATGCATGCACTCCCCCCCCCCTTTTTTTTTTGAGACTAGGTGTCGCTATTTTTGCCCGTGGAACCGCAGGTTCTCATTGCCTGGGGTACCACAGACTCAAGCAATCCCCAGTCTCAGCTTCCCAGGTAGCTGGGATTACAGGCGCGCACCACCATGCCCAGCTATTTTTTTGGAACTAGGTCTCGCTACGGGCCCCAGGCAGGACTCGA
>PVHY01019127.1:0-27928 GCA_004024945.1 Uropsilus gracilis
TTTCTTTCTTTCTTTCTTTCTTTCTTTCTTTCTTTCTTTCTTTCTTTCTTTCTTTCTTTCTTTCTTTCTTTCTTTCTTTCTTTCTTTCTTTCTCTCTCTCTTTCTTTCATTCTTCCTTCCTTCCTTTCTCTCTCTCTACTTTCTCTATTTATTAATCGATTTATTTGCATTGTTGTCAGCTCTAGGATTCTCCTGTCACCCAATCCGCTATTATATATATTTTTGAAATTAAAATGTTTTACTTTACTTTTTATTGGCTACACACATATATACATATATACACACATTTATCTGTTATATATATATATATACATTACATCATTGTCTACCGTGAGGTTTTCCCATCACCTTGTCACCCATGATCCATATTTATATCTTGTGCCCTCCCCCTCCCCCAATTTTATTCTCCTCTCCCACTTTTACTCTATGCTTCAGTTCTGTTGACAGTTTTAAATTTTTCTTGTCCATTTGTTTGTTAGTTTTCCCTGTACCCCTCACATAAGTGAGACCATCCTATATTTCCCTTTTTTCTTCCTGGCTTATTTCCACTCACATGATTGCTTCCAGCTCTAACCATGTTGCTATGAATGAAGTAAAGCTATCATTATATGTAGATGTTATGATACTCTAGGTAGAAAACCCCAAAAAACCACAGAAAAGCTAACTGAAATGATAAATCTATTCAGTAAGGTAGCCAGCCAGTTACAAAATCACATACTTCAGAAATCAATAGTCCTCTTATATGCAAAGAATCAGGAGAAGATTTAAAAAAGGACTCCATTTACCATCATACCAAAGACAATTAAATACCTGAGAATAAACCTAACAAAAGATGTGAAAAATCTATAATAAGAAAACTATAAAACATTTTAAAAAGTAGAAGAAATTGAAAAATGGAAAGACATTCCCTGCTCATGGATTGGAAGAGTCAATATTATCAAATGGCCACACTACCAAAGGCAATCTACAGATTCAATGTAATGCCAGTAAAAATTCCAATGACATTTTTTAAAGAGACAGAACAAAAATTACTGAAATTCATATGGGACAACAAAAGACTCCAAATATCCAAAACCCTTTTGACCAACAGAAGAGAGAACAGAGGTATAACAATCCTAGACTTCAAACTATACTACAAAGGCATAATAATCAAAGCAGCATAGTACTGGAATGAAAACAGACCCATGAATCAGAATCAAGTGCCCAGAAACAAAGCCACAATAGTATGGTCAAGTAATTTTCAACAAAGGGGAAAAAACATGCACTGCAACAAGGATAGCCTCTTCAATAAAAGGTTTTGGGAAAACTGGACCAAAACCTGCAAAAAATGGACCAGGACAGCTCCTCACACCTTGTTCAAAAACTGGCTCAAAATGGATAAAATACTTAGATAACATAGAAGAAACTTGGGCAAAACTTTCCAAGAACTTCACTTCTGGAACCCTTTTCAGGATACATCTACAACTGGCAAAAAAAAAAAAAAAAAAATGAAGGAAAACATAAACACAGCAAAAGACACAATAATCAAAACAAATAAACAAACAAAAAACAACTGAATGGGAGAAAATTTTTTCCTTCTATACAAGTGATAAGGGTCTGATAAAGATTCAAAAAGAAAACACACTACTTAACAAAAACAAAGCAAAAAGCTCTGCCAAACAATGGGAAAAGAACTAAAAAAATACTTCTCCAAAGAGGAAATATAAATGACCAGTAGGTATATGAAAGAATGTTCCACATTACTAATAATCAGGGAAATGCAAATCAAAACCACACACTGAGATACCATCTTACATCAGTAAGAAAGGCCCATACGAAAAAAGCACCAGCTATTCTTTTTTTTTTTTTTTGAGACGATAATTCTCACTATTTTTGCCTGTGGAACCGCAGGCTCATGTTGCCCAGGGTACCACAGACTCAAGCAATTCCCAGCCTCAGCTTCCCAGGTAGCTGTGATTACAGGCACACACCACCACACCCAGCTATATTTTTTTGGAACTGGGTCTTGCTAAGTGCCCCCAGCGGGACTCAAAACTGTGATCCCTTGCCCAGGCTGTGACTTCCTAGACTGCCGCTTACAGGCATGTGCCACCATGCCCAGCCAAGCCAGTTATTCTTAATGTGTTGTTTATTAGCTGATTTGTGCTGAGAAAGCCATATCATTGGAGCCACTACCTCTTAAAACAACTTCTCATTGCAATGAAAAACAGAGAAGGGGAGGCAGCCCTCAGTTTGGGCTAAATTTTAAAACAGTATTAAATGATTTCAACTTTACTGCTCATTGTAATTTATGAAGTCACAATTTAAAATGGGGGAACTGATGCACAGAAGAGTTGAGGATTTTGACTTAGGTCACATTGTTTCTAATGGTGGAACAGGAATTTGAATCCAGGCAGCCTGACTCCAGAACCTGGCAGTATTTGGGGGAAAGCAAGCTCCAATGTGAGTTGATTCTTCTCCCATCCTCTACCTCAGCCTTTAAACTTTTATCTGAAAATATCATTGAAGGTCACCTTTACCACACAAATGAGATGAAGAAACAAATAAATATGAAGGAAGAGGAAATGGAAAATAAACTCCCACTAGGGTCTGGCTATTAATGTGTCTGCCTTATTCCTACCCTTGAATAGATCTGGTTCTGAGTCTGCTACTGAAAAGGAACCAAAAATGACCTTGAATTGAAACTACTGCATAGGAAGGTGCCGTGATGAGCTCAGAGAGACCACAGCATATCTCTGCAGAGCTGTGAGCACAGTCGTCATGGTTGCTTCCAGTTGACTGGGGGATGCTGGTTAGGTGGTTTCCAGTTCCGATGAAACAAATGATTGCCAGTGCCAATGTTGAGTTTTCCTCTACAGGATAAAGAGAAAAGGAAGAAGATGCCCTTTCCACAAGGGAGACTTTCATCAATACTGCCTCCATAGAGGCAGAACCCCAGATAACACCAATGTCAGTCAAGTCCTCACCTCTTTGACCTCATCTCCTATCATCCTCCCTCTTTTTTCTGCTTAAGCTACACTGGTTCTTTCACTGCTCCTGCAACAAGTCAGGTATTTTATTACCTCAAGGCCTTTGAACATTTTCTTCTTTCTGCTGGGACCCTTTCCCTTAGTATCACCCCTGACTTGTTTTCTTTCCCTTTTAATACTTTTTCTTTAAACACCCTCTTTATAGGCAAAAATCTTTCTTAATTTAGCCACAATTGCATTCTGATGCTACTCATGCTCCTCCATCCTCTCCAATGTTCCTCTCACCTTTCCAGCTTTAGTTTACTCTTTATCACACTACTACCTCATTCCATTTACTGATTTCTTTTTATTATTTGTGCTTTCTCTCTAGCTGAAGGCAAATCTCATAAAGGCAAGGATCTGTGTTTGCTGCATTCCTGTACCCAGAGCGTTAGGTAGACAGTACCCAGTAAAAACATGTTAAATGTACAAATGAATTAATTTATTTATTTTAACTCTGCCCTTTGTTAAGCAGACAGCCTTTAGGATATTAGTTAACCACAGAAGTACAAGACTCATGAACTTCTGATGCTGCAGGCCTGGATGAGGATGGTTATTCTTCCTCTCCTAATGAAAGTACATGCCTAGCACAATACTTGCATGTATTCAGCCATTTACCTTGTGAGCTAAATGAACACAATACAAATAGTAATAGCAAGCATTTAATATTTCCTAAAGACCAACACTGCTTTTAAAAATTTAATATCTTAATTTAGTTCTTATGATAATCATACCATTTTAACGATTATCCTTGTTTGAGATGCAGTGGTAACTTACCTGAGGTCCCATGACTATAAAATTGGGTCCATCTGTTTCCAAAGTTCATGATTAAGCACTTTGCCATACTGCTCCCTCACAACCAGAAGACATAATTTATGTGGCACTGGCATGGAAAAACCCATTCAAAGTAGCAAATCCTTCAATTTATGAATTTTAGTTTTTTTAACTAGTGGAATGTCTTATGGATTAAATATGCTAATAATTTAATTTCTAAATCAATTTGAATATTTTAGATAGCAGTCATATTGACTTTAATTACAATATGTATTTAATTAAAGGTATGAATATCTTTGGCCATGAAATGCTACCATTGAGGAGATATTTGGAAAATGGGTTTTATTTAGACACAGTCTATATGAGTTAATGTATTTACATTTTTAAATAGAGAGCAGAGTCATCTAGTTTCCAAAGTTTAGTGGAAACAAAAACCAGGGTCATGGAGACACACCCTAAACCCAACACCTGTTTTGAGGCCACCTCAAATATTATTGTCTTATTTTTCTCATGAATTGGCTTTGATGACTTGTGATTCCTGTGCATTTAGCATATCTCATTAGCAGCAGTCATTCATAGTCTATTTTAAGTTTAGTTGTTAAAATGCTAGGTTTCGTTCATGAGAGAGAGCTCAGTGAGGGGCTGGATCATCTCCATTCATGGTGTTGGTTTTACAAGTCACTGCATACCCAGCAGGGGGGCACACACTCACAAACTTTCCAAATCATCTTTAAAGGTTTTCAGTTCCCTTTTTTCTTTTGCCTTCCTAGTAATGGCTAAGACACTGCCAGTTTGTCTTTCTTCTTGTGTATTCTTTAGAAAGCCAAGTAGCCCAGGAGTTTGTTTGGATTCAGTTTTTAATTTCCCACTAGTTGTAATATAACTCTTTCTCCTTCATGAACAGAACATTGTTCTAACCAGCTCAAGACAAAAGACTTTGACCTATTGGATTATGTCACATTATTTTTAAATGGTAAAGAATTGTTAGTAGAAATTCAGCAGGAGGTATTTCAAAATACTGAACTCAAATGCGATCCTAGATTCAAGGAACTTCCTAGATCTTCAGCAGCAGGAGTTCATGGATCTTGTATTTCTATGATTAAGCAACACACTATATCTCTACTTCTGGTTCTAATACTAATCAGTGATTGTTTGCTTCAAGTTCGGGACTCTCAGAGAGAATCCGATTGGTCCAGCATGTCTTAAGGGGCAGAATTTTACTTTCTGATCTGTCTATGGATTGTCTACCATTGACTCAGGTGCCAATGGCCTGACCAATCAGCTCTAGGCAGAGGAGGTAAGACACTGAGTACTAACATGTGTAGGCAAGGGTGGATCCCCTGAAAAGAGACTGTGGGTGATTTGGCACAGTGCTGACCTTTATAGAATACCACGTTGTAAGAGGCTGATGTGTTAACCAAATCACCCAGTGGTATACCAGGACAAGAGATGTTATATAGATAAATATATATATATATATATATATATACAACTTAGAAAAACATCTGCAAAGCCACATGCATACATTTTTGCAATTGCCAGGCTTAAAATACAAAATAAAATGTATCATTTCTCTGTGATTTATTTTCTACCTAAAAAATCTTTATCCTTTCACTGTTAAGGCTAGTTGTTGAAGTCTCTAGGCCTTCTTAGTCAGGGCCCCTAAGTTTTGGTTGAGTAGATTGCACTCTGCACAATTTTAACCCATGCCATTCACGGAGATGTCAGTGTATTAACCAAACTCAATTTGACTTATCCTTTGTACTAGCCCAGTTTCTTCTTAGATTTAGTTGTGATTAAACAATTGACTGATTATCATCATTGACCTATTATCTGCATATTCCATGGGAAATGGCTTTAAACACAGGTAGAATATGTCATGACTCCAGAGGTGACTTGTGTCAAATATATGAAAGCATGGTGCTGGTAAGTTGTTCTCTTACAGGTCTGGCCCAAATCCATCTAGGGACCCTGGAGATGATGGGGATATTTTGATCAGGGGTAGAACGTTAAGGGGTAAGGGTCATCATTCAGGTTTGAATGAATCCTTGCTATGGATGGAGGTGGTTTGGGGATGGGGGCGGAGAGGGAAGGTGTTCGGTTGATATAAAAGCATATGACAAAATTGACCTAAGTTATAATTCTGGTAGACTTAGAAAAAGACCAAGTCCTTACACTTAAGGCTATTCTCCTCCAATGAGTTGAATCACTCCCCATGGTAACCTGGGTTTGTGTGAACCTTATTCTCTTAAATCCCTGGCAGGATACTCTCCCTTGTCCTGGAGATCCACAGCACTATAGCTGTGCTCTTCTGTGGCTTATATCACATTGTATCTGTATGAGCAATCTCTACCTGCTTTTACTTAACTCTTACCGACATTTCATTTATATCTACATCATTATTTGAAGGCATGGCTGGACTGTATCAGATATTTAATAAATATTTTTTGGATGGCAGGAACTTCAATTACATTTTCATTCGTCAGCTTGACCCTGATCCACGTTTCTTCATTGTTCTCTCTGCACGGTGAGAGTATTTGGCACAATGTCTGAGATGGGATCATTATCTATGGGAACTAATTCAAGTGAAAACAATGGAAAATTACTCAATGATAAAAAAAAGTTAAGCTCAGTTTGTGGCAACAGGAATGGAACTGGAAGGAATTATTTTAAATGAAATGAGCCATAGTGGGGAAAGATAAACATCAATGGGTTAATCTTCATGCAGAATCTCAAAAAACCAAACAAATCAGACAAAAACAAACTAAGATAAACATTTGAAAACAGATCATAGGTCTGAGACATTCAGGAGGGGTGAGGAATGAGAATGGAAGAGAGAAAGTGAGGAAAAGGGGGAACAATGGAATATGGTAGAGGAATATGCGTGCTTGCTAATGGGAAAACTGTGGTGAAAACACCTGAGCGAGGAAATCTTATTTTAGAAGAAATTAACAAGGATTTTTAAACAGGGGATTTCTGATACTTAAAAAAAAATAATTTGAGTATCAAGGTAATGTCACCTTTTCAAATGCCTCTAATATAGGGACTGTGAAACACTTGTCAGTGTATCATATAATACACAGAAGGGTACACAGGCATAGCTGTTTTCCAGAGGAAGCTGGAATTAGAGGAAGGAAAACTCCTTGAAAGTGGAGGAGGAGAAAAAGTTGTAGCAGCTAGCATCACTGAGAGTTGACCTTGTTCCAGGTACACAGGCATACCTGCTTTCCAGAGGAAGTTGGAATTAGAGGCAGAAAAGCTCCTTAAAAGTGGAGGAGAAAGGAGGAGAAAAAGATGTAACAACCAGCATCATTTAGAGCTTACCTTGTTCCAGGCCCTACTATGAACATTTTCCATATTAATTCACTTAATATGGAAAGAAGACCTACAGAGAAGGTGCTATTACCCCATTTTACAGATGAGTCTGGCGAAAACTATAGCAGATTACTAGTTGGTCCATGCAGACTCACTCTCTGGAATTCCTTCTCTTTCTCCTATTTTTCTTTCACCTGTTTGTGCCTCATAAATTCAAACTTTTCTTTTTATAAATTTCATCTATGAAATGCTAAATGTTAAATTAAGTGTTAAAAATGTAAATATGGTTTAATTGAATCATTTACTCATTCACTGATTTATTCACAGAATTTCAAAAACCATTACAAAATAACATTTTCCAGATGTGAACATATTTGCCTTTTCAAGAACCTTTGCATGATCAAGGACAAGGTGATTATAATTCCTGACTTAATCCTATAGGGACTTACTGGCCCTTTACTGTTCTCCAGCAAGCCTGGGTCTTTGACAGTCTTCAAAATAGAATTTCAAATGACTAACAAATACATCTCTTTCTGACTTAAATGTTTCTTATTACATAGCACTGGCTCAGTGCTTCTCAGTACCTAATACTGGTTCATTATTTTTCAAAACTCAGCAAAACTTTCCTTCACAGGTGTGAGAATAGGAAGAGATGAAATGAAGGAGGGAGTCATAGAGGACTGTCCTGCCACAGTTGTTTGCTATTCAAACAACCAGTGTCTACTTGGACACTTTCCTGTCATACCAGATGAAGGAGTTCATCACCTTGAATTTGCTCTTACTTTCAACCACAGTCTTCCAACACCTCCTGTGTCATTTGGTTAAATAAGTCCTACTTCTTGGAAGGGTCCCTTTATCCCCCATCAGTTCTTATTATTAACATATAGGGTTAGATATATGACCTCCTCATTATAAGCTGGAGGCTGTATCTAGGATGGAGTGGCAAAGTCAAATGGTGCTTGGTCCTAATAGACAAAAAGTCACCCTTCCAGGAACTTAGGTGTCCTTTGTACACATTGCCCAAAGAAAAGCAAAGATTGCACAATTTTTCAGATATTATACTTGACCAAAGTGGAGAACTAAGGTAGCATCTAGAGTTTGGCAACACAGTACTTCACAATAATGCAACACTAATCCTATGTCTACATGCCTAGAACAATTTGTAGTACACTGACTGGCACTCAAGAAATATTTGTAGATAAGTGAGTGAATAGAAAAAAATCAGATATAAATTTGTAGTTATTTAGAGTTAATAATGTGGAAAGTCATAAATATGAAGTCATTATCAACTCTAAGTAACCGCAAATTTTGATTTTTCTAAATAACCACAAATTTTGACTTTTAATTGTGTGTATTAAAGATGGCAGGGTTTGACCAGCTTTCTTATTGCAAAGTTCATCTTTATTGGAAGGAGTGTAGTTATAAACTTTGTGAGAAAGCTTCAAGAAAATGGGTTCTTTTCAGAAAATGTATCAAGTTAGTTATTTTTTTTTACCCAATGGGGAAGTAACTGCCTCGTTCTCTAAGCTAAAAACTTCTTAAAATAACAGAATGTTAGAGATCATCTTGCCCAATTTTCATAGTCTTTAGATGAAGAAATTGATTCTAGAGAGATGGTTGGTCTTGCATAAGTTAGTGATGAAATTGGCATTAAAACTTTACTCTTCTACTTTAAGCACATTTCTCCATTTTACAATCAATAAGAAATGCCCTAAGAAAGAGGTGGTGTACTCAGCCAGGTGAGGAAAATTTAATGAAGGTGTTGTTTAAAAGATATGGGCAGAGTCAAGAAATGAAGTGAAGCACTCCTGGTCTTACAAAATGGAGAGCTGTTGCTTCCCTAGGCCTAAGGGAACAGAGGGGAAGTTACAGTACCAAGAGAGAGAGCAGGGTGCTGAGAGAGGGCCTGGCAGGATGAAGGCTTTAGGAGAGGGACACAGCCAACAACTTAAGAACCAGAGAGAAAGTCTACTTTCTTTCTTTTCCCAACTGGAAGTCAAAAGTCAAAAGAGGTTCTACAACCTAAAGCACAGAGCAAAGTGGTAAGAGTTGAGAGTAGAGGGGGTGGGTTGAGAGCCAGGTGGAAACCTGTGGAAAATATTCAGTACTTTCACCTTCTAGAAGATAAACTAAGCCCTGTATTTGCCTTCACTTTAGCTTCAAGTGTGCAACTATACAACTGGCCTTCCATTTTTAAAAGCTATTATTATAAAAAAATATATTCTCATAACAGAAAAGCCAGAATTGGAGAACATACAGTAATTTAAAAAGATTGTAATTATTTTCAACATTTGTGATTGATATATTTCTAGACTTTATATTCATTCACTCATCCATCCATTTGCCCAGTGTCCATCCAGAATGTCACTCATTCATGCCACGACTGATTATGTGTGCTAAGGTCTTCTAGGATGTGTATCAGAAAAAAACAAAATAGACAAGAATTCTTTTCCTTAAGGAGATGACATTCTATTAGAGGAAGAGACTATGAACAAGAAAAATAGCCAGAAAGATAAGAGTTGATTTGGTGATTAAGTAGAAAAAGGGGGCACTAAGTAAGTATTACAGGAGGTGTTGTAATTTTAACTAAGGAGGAAGAGTGAGAGAGACAGAGAGGGAAGAGGAGAGAGGTGGCTGCCTGTTTGTAGGACTTTTCCTCTGGTTAACTGCTGAGTGCTCAGGTAATGGGAGTGTAGGTGGTGTGACTTCCCCCCTCCCTCATAGTTTCAAAATGTCTCTCTTTAGATTTTTTTTAAAGGGCAAAGCTTTCTCCACTCTTTACATTAACATTAAAAAAGTGCCACGGGGAATCCTTAGTGCAAGTTTATTAACCAAATTCTTGGTGTCCCTTTCTAACTGAGTGTCTTGGGGGAAGTCATTTAGCCTCTTATTGCCTCAGTTTTCTTGTGTGCAAAGCAAAAAGAGAGAGAGAGAGAGAGAGAGGGTTTTGGTGACAATTAAAGTAAATTATATTGGACCTGTGAGGGTCCTGGAGCTCAGCACACACAGTCGATACTCAATCCATGGTGGGTTTTTTTCCTTTTCTAGACAGTACTGTGGAAATGATACAATTCTGCAAAAACATGGACCCAAGTTCCACAGAACTGGAGAGTATGGTGAACAGTATATTGCATATGAATAGTTGGCATCAATTCACCCCCTATTTGCCAGGCAAACCATTTACACATGTATCTCACTAATTCTCATATTCTCAGAAGAGCAAATGGAGGCACAGATCCCCTTCTGCAGCTGGTTTGGCACAGAAGCAAGGTTTGACTGTCTTGATGACATCAAAGGGAGTGTTCTCTTTTTCAGATGCCGTGGTCCTCCTTTCCCCTGGTTTGACCTCTCAGAAGAGTGAAGAGTTAGCTTTGAATTGAGCCAAGCATAGGAAAAGGTTTCCTCAATATCTGAAAACCTATAGAGCTCTTTACTAAATCCCACTAATACAGTGATTCTGAAATGAAGTGCTGGGTTAGTTCCCAGTGGGTCAGTTGGGTAGAGTACTACTTTTTTTTATGGCAGTACTTTACCCTTTGAAATCCAAGCAAATAAGACCTGGGGTAAGGTGTCCATGTTCTTTTTCACAGTCCCAGATATTTCTGATGTGTAGCCAATGAGATGACATCCCCTTAGGATTCAAATTGTGCGCCTTGAGAATCTTCTATTCTCTTCCCCTATTTGCCATTAAAATCATGAATAAAAAATCTTTCTAATGGCAGTGATCATGCTGGGCTATCTAATCCCAGCTTCACCTGCCCTTTGGTAGCAGTTTTAGGTCAAGATAATGTCTAGTTTCCCTGAAGCATTAATAGGAGAGATGACCTCCTGGGTAGCCAATGTGTTCTTTGGTAACTGAAAGAACAGTCCATCAAACTGTGCTACATTCCAGTCATAATTTCCACAAGGACATTATAGGAGACCTAGTCAAATATTCTGTCCAATTTAAGGTATGCAATATCTGAAAGCTGCCTCGTTTCCTTAACACTTTAGAAGGCCCATCAAAAAATTGCAGTAGATTGGCACAACTATCAGTGAACCCTTACTAGTTGCCAGTGATTTCTTTTCCAAAAATCTTGTCTTTTTTTTCCTTTTCTTTCTTTCCTTTTTTTTTTTTTTGACAGGCAGAAGAATATACTGGAATTTTCTTGGCAAATTTCCACAAATATGAGTTGTAAACGATACTTGTTAATCAGTGTAAAATTAATTTTGATGGAAGTTACATCACTTAGGCCTTGATGCTGCATTCCTCTTAAGGATGAGGGCTCAGATTGTCAACAAATTTACAAACTTTGGGTGACAGATTTGGGAAGAATGTCTTCAAATATCTAACATGAATGGTCTTGAAATTGTACATATATTACCTTCCTTACATAATCGAGACTTGGTCATACATATTAAATGTAGATCTTCTGGCTAGTCTACACTGGCAACCTTAGATTCACATTCATTCTAACACTTTTAACAGCAAATTAATATGATCTTTCCTACATCTATTGTAGTATTCAGAGGGCTATAATTCCTAGTCGTAAGGTAGTTCCTTTATAAATGGTCTATTCTATTTTATTTTGTTTGTTCTGATCTCTATGTTACTTTTCCTTGGGTGCCAATGTTTCTAGACCCTGAGAAAAATCCCTCATTTTTGTTTCCTATGGTATCTTATTTGAATGAGGCTCTTTACAACATGTAAATCAGTATATCAAAAATTATAGTATCAATACCACATTGCCTAAATTCTAGAGGATTCACTATTTGAATCTTTAAATAATGAACACAGCCAAGAAAATATATTTTAATCTATGCAATCATTTTTATAACTGTGTGTCACATATGCCAGTCTATGCATATAAAGATTGTCTTATCATCATCCATTAATTACTTTTCTTTCTCATAAATTAACTATATAGTCTTTAATATGTTATAAATTATGACTATTATTTTGCATGATTTTTAATTATTGAAGAACATGTTAAACATGGAAGAATAATAATGATAGCTATTATATTCTCACTGAATTTTTACTAAACATTCTCTTTAAGTGCCCCATATGCATCAAGGTATTAGAATTACATATAATTATAAGATTAAGATATATCATTCTCTCTTTAACAATAATCATTTTGCTTTTCTTCCTCACCTGTCACCCCCCCCACACACATCTTATAACTCAGAGAAAACTGTTTTTTTTTCCCTCCCTTGGAAATAAAAAGATCGAGTATATTAATACAATACTTCCTCATTGCTTTTTTTTAACTTTCTAAGTGAACTTGAGTTAAGGCTGTCTGAATTAGTCTTGTGTTAATGTTGAAAACTTTTTTAAAGACTCATATTAGATCAATGCTATTAGACACAGAGTAGATGTTAAAGATGGTAGGGGGTTACTCAATTAATTCATTTACTCATTCTCATAGCAAGAATCTATTGAGCACTTACTTTAGGTAAGACATTGTGGTAGACATCAGGGACACAGAGATAAAAAGAGACTCGGAGTCTCTTTCAATATCCATCTCAACAAATAACCTATGTGTATGTTCCTTTGCAGTTACAGGACAAATATCCTAGACATTTTAGAGGCAGATTCTGACTCTCCTGACCCTCTTTTATTCTTAACTAGGTACTCTTCTTGAGGACAACCTGAGTTTATATAGGAATGGTTCATGATCTACCACTTGGATTAGATCCAAATTTCTTGGTGTCAAAAAATCCATTTAATCCTGTAGCTCCACTCCTAGAAGACTTTTTGCTAAGTAGACTCTTTGCATCACATGTCCCTCAACTATGCATCTTTCAGAGATGGTGGGGATTTTACCAAGAGTTGGTGCTGGTTATCTGACCCAGTGCAGAAGTTAAAGGTGATGGTGATAGTCTCTCTTTCTCTCTCTGGAAATCATGACCTCCTCCTCAACTTTCTTACTTACAAATTAGGCTGAGGACCTAGCCTTGTGATTTCCCAGAAAACTTTTGAACACCCTGTCTTTTCAGCTTCCTTCTACTTCACCCTTTGACCTAACGTTTATGACTTAATTTGGAGGGTCCAATTCTTGTAAAATAATAATGCCTTATGCAGGCTCTGATCTAGATATATGTTAGATTATTAGTAACTATGGAAATAACTGGGAGAGTGGGGAAACAAAGCCTCAAAACAGCCAAAATAATAGTCATCAAGGTTAAGCACTAAAGCCATGAACTTTTCTGTTTAACAGATTTCTGGTCCCCATGTGCTAGTTTCCTATTGCTGTTGTAACAACTTACCTCAAACTACAGTTTAAAACAACACAAATTTATTGTCTTATAATTTTGGAGTTCATACATTTGAAATGGGCTAAAATCCTGATACATTCCTTCTTGGAAGCTCTCAGGGAAAATCCTATACTTGAAGCTCCCAGTTTCTAGCATCCAGCTGTCTAGATTCCTTGACTTATAACACCTTCCAGCTTCAAAGTGGGTCATGGCCAGTCAAGTTTTCTTCATCTATCACTCCCCCACTGACTTTTCTACCTCCCTCTTTTATTTACTTGGACCCTTATAATTACATTGGATCCACTCAGTAATCCATAATAATCTTCATATCTCAAGGTCAGATGATCAGCAACCTTGCTAGAAAACATAAAGTGATAACACTTAATTTTGTTGAGGGTGTGGTAAAATATCAATCATATAAATTACTGAGAGTGTAAAAATGATGTAAATCTCTGGAAGGTAATTTGAAAATATGTATCAAAAGTCTATAAATATTTATATATTTTGACATATTAATTCCACTAATAGGTATCTATTAAAAAATAGAAAGAGATAAAATTATTTGCCTTTATTTATAATAAAACAGCTCATTTCTTCAATGAAATTAATGATTAAATGCAGTGTGATACATTCATATCATAGACTATTAAAATATGTGTTCCAAGAATGTTTAATGACAGAAAATATTAACTGAGTTGTGGCATTTATTCTATATTTCACCATATATTTTATGTAGACTAAGATGAGAGAAATTACATCAGGTATTAACAGAGTTATGGATTGGAAAGCAAATATTGCCCTATTAATTTTTTCCAAGTTTCTAAATTTATATGTAAGCATATTTGCTTTTATATTCAGAAATATGTTTTATTTTTGATAACCAAAAGTAGATATGTGTATAATCCAGTTTAGAAAGATTTTCAGATGAAATGGTTTGACTATTGTGGTGCTTATAGCTTCAATTATGCAGACAGCCATTTTCTGTGAAATCATATCTTCCAAGACAGAAGATTAGGCAATGGTGTAGGAAATACTGAGTTTAATGAAAGGTAAAGCTCTAAATTAATAAAATTTGGTTAAGTGTTTGGTTTTCTAAAGTGTGTTTCAGAAAATGAGCTTTAATTTGCTCAGTGAGAAAAAAAGTATTTGAAGTTGAAATAAAATTATGAAATACTGTGTATTAATAGTCATAGTTCACACTGGCATTGTCAAGATTCAGAAAAATCCTTCAGCAATGAAGTTTGTTTAGTTAATTTGAAGCAGAATCCTTCTTAGAAATTCTCTGAGTAACAGTTATTCACATCTCCCTCCCATACATATTTCATGTAGTCTACATATTTGGAAAACCATGGATTTCAGAAGATTTTTATGACTCACTTTTGCTCAAAACTTTATAGATCACAGGGCTTGAAGATGTGGAAAAAGTTTCAATGAACTTTCTTAGATAGAAAATTCTACCTGGGATGATGATAAATTTATGATTAGGCAAATTTGAGGCTCTGTGGGCAACCATATGCTTGGCAGAATTTTCAACCCGAAGTTATCCTCTCCAGCCTCAAGTCAGAGAACACAAGTCATCCCAGAGTCTTCTGAGCTGCTGAAAACGTTCCTTTTCAAGTGCACTGTACCTGATGAGGATGGGGCTTTCCGGATATGGAATCTGAAGAGAGACTGTTTCTCCAACATCCTGCTCTGGATTGCAGAATAATGTACAACCCTGTAGTCACACCTGTTAATTCTAAGAGGGTCTGATGATAGAGTCCATTGCTAGAAAGTAAAACTTATGTTAGAAAATTGCAAAGGAGCTCTTATATATTTCAGTGAGTGACCTGGGCATATCTTTGCTCTCCCTGGACTTTTGCCCTTTTCCCTCTAAGGTCCTTTTTATAGTGTTGAGTTTGTTGGCTTATCCTCAAGGTTCAGAATCCTAGGAAATGACTTTTTTTTGGGGGGGGAGCTGGAGGGATGATATTGATAGTGTGAGATTTAAATCCACTCTGGTATAGCCAATGTCTTTGGTTCATATTGATGTTACTGAATAGCATTCGTTTAGTGTCCCAGAGCTATTGCTTCTTTTCTCTGGCTTGTCCAGACTCTCTTCTATGAAAAAGTAGAAGTGGGGAAAAGTGCTATGAAAATTATGCAATCTGACTTAGATTTACAGGTCTCATAACACTAGAACAGAGTAGAAGCTTCTTGATCATTTCATTCAGTAGCATGTGGATATCTAAGATTTAGTGGATGGAGGGATATTCAGGGGGTTTCTAGATTCATATTTTCCACTACAACCTTAATAACTCTGCTTTTTAATATATTGGAGTTTCACAGATCTTGTTTGAAGTAACATCCTTGCTACTAAAGGAAACAACTGAGGACAACTCTATGCATGAATCTCTGCAACAAGCAGCCATTCAGTTTCTTTTCAGACTGCCGCCAGTGACAGGGAGCTCATTACCATCCCATATTTGGTTGTGTGTTGCATGAAACTGAAATCTGCTTCCCTGAGACTCCTACCCATCTGTTCCAGTTCTGCTTTCCAGAGATAGACAAAAATAGTTTAAACTGATTTCTAATCTTAAACTCTATCAGGACAGGGGTTTTGTCAGTTTTGTTTTTTGATGCATCTCTGGAAAGATTCCTGGCACAGTCAGAGCTTGATTAGTGATTACTGAATAAGTGAAGGGATGTATAGCTTTATGTATCTGTTTTAAGATTACCATAGGATTTATCTGAGTCTTAAAATTCAGCATGCCTGCTTAAAATTCAGCACGCCTGTTGGTAGGACAACCTTTTTTTCCCCTTTTCGGTCTGTGTTGTCTCTCTCTCGAAAGAGTCCTTGGTAGAGTGGTGATATGCTAAGGATTTGGGGCATGAAGCAAGGACTCTTGACATTTACTTATACTCTCTCTTATACACAGAAAAGCTAAATAGCTAAAATATATGCTGCACAAAATCAGTACCATGAAGAAGTGACCAACTTCTTGTCAAGGAAAGGAATGAAGTCTGACCCAGGCATGAGGGTCACGCTTATGTGTTCTCATCACCGGTAGTCATCAATGTGCTAGTACTTGAGAGGCACTGGAAAGTCCCAATAGATCTCATGATGGAAAAGACACTTCCACCATTAGAGATTTATTCCTTTGGTAACAGTCTCTCTTCTAAATGTAAATATTAGTTCTTTGAGTGAGCAACATCTGAGAGTGAATAGACTAATTATGTTATTTTCTTTAAAGATAAAAGACCTTAAAAATACTAGATTCTGGAGCAATAACTGGTCATCAGAGAGAAAAGAAGCAAAGGTAATTAAGCTAGAGGATAAAAAGAAAATGCTTTGTTTAACTTGATGCATGAGCAGGCACTGGCAAGCTGCTTTAGTTCAGAAAAGACAGGGAGAGGTATTTGTCTCGCTCCACATTTACCCTTTAAAGTTACAGAAGAATCACTCTCCTCTCCCTACTCCACCATTTTGAGTCTGCCACATCAATTTGATGTTAGGGGACTGCTGTATTTGAATAATTTGGGAGGCCAGTGTGGATGTGTTCAACTGATGATCAGGCTGGTAGGGAAAGTATCCATACCTGCCTGGGGTTGTCCTCTCACCACAGAAGGGAAAAACCAATCCTTGACAAGCATGCGGCTAATCCCAGCCATGTGATGAAGCCTGACTTCCTGTGCGGGACATTCATAATTCTTGAGAAACTCTTTCCCAATCAGTATGAGTGACAGTTTTAGAAAATGAAGGTCTTTGTTTTTTTTTTTTTTTTCTCTGTGTGTTACCCACTTCCTCCAAATCACACCCTACCCCAGGGGAATGATTTGATTTAGGAATTTGTGTGCCTAGTTAGGGAAATATAATTTACCTGCCCTATTGAAACTTGGATTTCTATGTATACAGACATTTGTTCCATATGCCTCGCAGCCAACTGTTGCTTTTATTCTTTCCAGATAATGCAACTAATATCATTAACCATGTGGGGGTGTATTTACTATTCTGAGATCACAGTAACATTACTCATTAAATGATTTGCTGTGTTTTGAAACCAACATGTCTCACCAAATCCTAGAGTGGGATTTTTTTTTCTTTACTGATGTTTTGATTGATAAGGGCCACAAGGACCATGACCTTTAAGATGCATACTCCTCAGTGGGTGGGATTGTGGCACAAAGAAATAAAAATCACCTATGAACAGGGTGACTATTGACTCCAGCTCAGCAAATGACAGTGCACACTCCGTGGAAAGTTGGATGCTTTCTGAATTGGTGACGGGCTCTGGAAACTGCCCTGAACTGCTCAGGCTCAGCAACTGAGACTGAAACTGAAGGTGTCAATGGTAGCTTCAGGTGATTTGAAGGAAAGCGGGATGCCATGTTCGCTCACTGATCACACACAAATAAACATCTGCTTTATGGCAGGCCCTGTGTATAAGAGAGAGTGTAAAGACTAAAGCAGCAGCATCCAGAGCTTTAAAGAGTTTCAGTCTAGCAGAGACAGACATGTAAATAAGTGTGGTAGATACCTTTTAAAGATATATGGTGGCAGAAGAGAGAAAGCAGGAAGCTCTCTAAGAAAGAAGGTGGAAGTTAGAGAAACCTAAAACATTCTGTGTGGATGAGATTTTCATACATAGATAGGTATTTGTCTAGGTGAGAGTGAGATACAAAAGCAAATGAAGTATTTTTTGTTGGTTTTGCATTTGCAAATACAAAGGGAATAGCATGATGTTTTGGGAGAATTCTAAACATATGATGGCCAGGGTATTGAGGCGGAGAGAGGCAAAGGGGAAGAATAGAGATGAAACATAAGAGCCACATCTTAAAGTCTTTTGTAGGTTCTGTAAAGGGTTTTTTATTTTACCATAGAAGCAATCAGGGTCCTCTGTCTTGGCTTTATGTGAGCAAATGGTCAGATTTTCATTTGAAAATTAAACTTCAATTTCATTGAAAGACCACTTGATTGACTATAGGAGGAATGTGTCTGAGGTGGCAAGATTGGACACAAGAAAGTTAGTTGAGTGTCTTTTAAAATAATTCAAGAATGATAAGACAATGAGTATGTGAAAGAATTACAAAAAGGTTTTGAAAAAAGAACTTTCCAAGACTTGGTGAACATGTGGTATAGGCAGTAGTTGGAAGTTAAAGGAAAATGGATAATTTAAGATGACATCAAGAGTTCTGGCTTGAATAGCTATTTGTTATGTGGAGAGGAAGGTGTTAGAAAGAATCAAATCAGTTTTGTGCATGTTGAATTTGTGATGCCAGTAGAATACTTAACTGGCCTGCAATTGCTTATGTGTATGTGACTCTTAAAAATTATGTCAAGGATGAAGCGAAAAGCATGAAATCTGTTTGTAAGTAGATAGTTGTTAAAACCATGGCAGAGGATAGCCTTGGTTTATGAGAACCATAGAAAACCAAGGACAGGTCCTTTAACTCATCAACTGAAAACAGTGGACAAAGATAGAGGAGCCATAAAGAGAGAGTATGAAGGAGAAGAAGGGAAGCTGTGTTGAAGAAGGTGACGGTGAAGGCCAAGAGGTACACAGTTGGTAGACAGTGTCAGACCTCTTAGGGAGACCAGTGAGGCAAAAACTTGAAGCCACATTGCTCAGGGCATCTGATGACCTTGAGGGAAAATGACTGTGGTGCAGTGGGTGTTGGGGTCAGATAGGAGCAGATGGTGACCAAGTGTGGGTGAGCAGAGACTATGTGGCCTTCAGGAGCCTTGTCTATTAAACAGAGAGTTTCATTTGCCAAACTATTTAAGCTATAGATTTTGTCTGCAATTTTTCAGAAGTGAAAAGACTAGAGCAATTGAAAGGACAAGAAAAGTATAAACTTTTGAGCCCCTTTCTCTGTCTTCCTTAAGTATTGAGTCCTTCTAGAACCTTGCCTGCATATTTTGACATCACATTCTTGAGCATTTTTCATGGAGTTCATTCTTTTATTTCCTTCCACGTCTTTGCTGCCTTCCCCACTCCACTGTATCACCCCATTCCAACCATATTTCTGTTGTAATTGCTTCTTTGAGGACATTTAAAGTCTAGATACATTCTTAAAAGTAAAGACTTTCTAATCCTGATAAGCATGGCTAATTACAATAAATAATATTGAACAGCAATAAATAATGCCATTGGACTTTACTAACCCATTGAAGACAAATATACGCAAGGATGGTTTTAGAATGGGTATGGGGGTACAGTGCTGACCTGTGGAGGGGTGAGAAACACACACACAGAATCAGTATGGTGATGAACACATGTCTCAGGAGGTTTGGATGCCCAGCATCTGTCACACAGCACTTCTCTGCTTCTATCCTGTTATTCACAGAATATCTTAAATGCGACTTCTTCTAATTTAACTGCAGACTTGTAACCACCTATCACAAAACTGGGAGCCTGGGGTAACTGAAAAAATCAACAAACAGATGTAACAATAAAATAGGAGATACACCTTCTGAGAGGAGAGGTGTTGGCACGAAAGAAGTAACAGGTGAAACAATTGTCAGGGTTTCCAAATTCCCTTAACTTGGAAGGAGTCATTGGATGAATAAATAGCACACTCCCACTCACTGGAGAAGAAGCCAGAATGACCCAGTGGGTAGATGAAAAGTAGTAATAGAAATTATGTTTCATATAGAATTTTTAATAGAGCTCAGGATCCAGTGGGGCCTAGACAATGTGTGAAACAAACCAAGTTTAGACCCTCACATCTCTTCTTCCAGCATTGTTTTTCCCTCCTAGAGGACACCTTCTCTATTAGCAGCTCAGGGTAATTACCAGATACTGGACTAAGCATACAACATATTCATTTATTTGTATCTTGTTGCCACCCTATGGGGAAGGTGATATAATTATCTACATCTTACAGATGATAAAAATGAGGTGAGGTGGACAAAGTAACCTTAAGATTCAATTGCTAAGCAATTTAGATATACCTTAACTAGAGCCTAAACATAATCCTTGAATTTTGTTTTCAGTTGGCTGTTATTTCCTCTTAATGTGTTACTCCCTCCAAGGTTTTTTGGAACTTGGAAAGGTTTTGAGAATCTTTAACATGATGTAAGCCACTTCCTGCTTTGAGATGTCATGCACTGATGAAAACATTGAAAGTCAAAGTTTTGGATATCGAGTAATAGACTTAGATGCTGCTTAGTTTGGTTAAGGGTGGAAGGACTCCCAGTGTTCTAAAAATAAGTATAAAATGCTAACTATACCTTACTTTGTGGACACTGTGCTTGATTCTGCAGTCCCAGAATTTCATCAGAGCTCTTTAATTTGTTCTTTTACTTCATAATTTAACATGCAATCAACCTAGCTCCCATTGAACATCCAAATGAAACTAAATACTTGCCATTTTTAACACATTTAATGATTTCTATTTTTGTATTAATTTTATTAAATGAGAACTCTGTTTCTTTTCACTAATATCAGCACTTTCTTTTTCTGTTTCTCACTTATTTTTATAAATTAATATTTGAATATCCAAACAATTGCATGAATTTTCATTACCAAGAGGGTGTTATGGTCAAAACTGAAAGGTTGTGTAGCTCCATTAGGGGAAACTTCTAGAGTTTTCTTATTAGTTAATGAGTGAACATCTAAACTCAGTGTATGAATAACAATTTAAGGTTGGAGACTCTAAGATATTGAAAAATTGGCATGTAAGATACTTATACATGTCATAGTCAAAGACTGCAAATAGATTTGTTTAACAAATGTTTAAGAGCACCTATTGCATGTTTGGCTTTGTGCTAGGCCTTCTTGACAATACAACTGATTAACCACTGCATGATGCTTCTGAACAAAGCTACTTACTGACAAGATATTTGGGGCTAAGAGTGATTGCACCAAATGTCTTAAAGTCAGACTTCCTAGGTGACCACTGCATAGTTTCTTTGTAATGAAGGATCTTAGCACACATTTGTTAAGAATGTGGTAGATGCTGAGAACTAGATGAAGAGCATGATTATGGGTGCTAATAAGCCTCTAGACCATTGGGAAATATACAATAGACAATCCCATTACAATGTAGTAAATGTGTTGACAAAACATAAACAAGTTTCTAAGGGGACATAGTAGAGGACTCCCAGACTGTCTTGAGAGTGCAGAAAAGGCCTTCTGGAAGATTCTTGAAGAATAGGTAGGAATTAGCCAATTGTGGAAAAGTAGAACAGATGTTTTAGATCAAAGGAATAGCATAAGAGCAGAGATGTACACTTGAGCTGCAGTTCTGCATCTCTATGAGACAGAAATGAGAAATGAGGTTGGAGAATTATATAATGACCAGGGCATGCTAAATACCAGATGAAAGTCTCACGTCACTGTATCTAAAACTGGACTTTGTACAAATGGCTCTGTATTCACTATTAGTTGCAGAAATACTGGAGTAATTTTGGTTTTTCCTCAAATATAACTAAAACCACATTCTTGTTCCAAAGACTGGCCAACTTTGGAACTCTTTGAATGAGGCATTGATAAAATATAAGCACACAAAAACACTGCCACCTGGAAGAACAATTAATCCCCAAGGATCACAGCATAAAAACTTAACTTCTAGTTAAAAAATATATCTATTTTTCCATAGTCATAGTCCTATCCCAAGAGTGAGATTTTCCAAGTCTTCTGAATCTTTGGGAAAATTCATTTCCTTAAATTGGAAGAAGCAGATTCTAAGGGTCTTCTTGCAATCTGCAGCACCTTTTAACATGAAGCATCCCTTTTTGTAAACATGAACTGTAGCTGAAACTACAGGAGCAGCTTGCTCCTGTCTCACTGCTCCTCACTTAGTGTTTCTGGTTTTCCAAACCTCAGCTTCTCAAATGTATCAATATGTATCTATTTCTTTAAGAGTTTCATTAAGATATAGTTTCCCTATCACCAACTGACAGAAGGTCCAAACTTTAGTGACTTTCAGCATCACCAGAGATGCACATCCTTCACCACTATCACTTTAAGGATATTTTCACCACCTCCAAAAGTATTCTCACATCCTATCACCATTACAGTCCAATCTCCAAGACTTCTCAGCACCACTAATGTCCTTTCTAGCAACAACTTTGCCAGACATTTCACATAAATGACTCAGTTTCTTGAGTCAAAGTTTCGTTTATTGACCTGCCACATGCTTGTTTGACCTCAGAATCTTGTCCTTGGACACCACATGAATATTTTCTTCTTAATTTCATATACCACATTATTCTGGTTCTGATCCATGTCTTCTAGACAGCTTGAACAACCACCTACTTAGCTTGTTATCAGAGCAGATGAATTTGATTGGTGGAGAGGGGAAGAAGGCAAAGGAAGAAAAAGACATTGACATATAAGATGGAATTGTACAAATCCTCCCAGAACTCCTCAGTCTCCTCAATTTCTCTTTCCCACTAGTTGACTTTCTGCTATTATCACCCAAAGGCATGGGATGGGATTAGAAAATAAGGAAGAATGTCTAGCAAAGTGTATACCTTGAAGATGAAATCACTTTTCCCTTTATTTCTCTGAGTTCTTTCTAAGAGCTCTCTTAGCACAGTTCTGTTTGTGTCTCTTTAGCACAGTCCAAATCAAAGGACTGATTACTCAGAAGAGTCTGGTCTGATAGTTACATTGTCAATTCAGGGAGCATCCTTGGGTTATAATCAACTCTTGATCTTGGTAATACCAGATCATCAAAAGAAAATCTGAAAAGATGGCTCTT
Source organism: Uropsilus gracilis (assembly GCA_004024945.1). Taxonomy (NCBI): domain Eukaryota; kingdom Metazoa; phylum Chordata; class Mammalia; order Eulipotyphla; family Talpidae; genus Uropsilus; species Uropsilus gracilis. Next base: position 23,028 of record PVHY01019127.1, read on the forward strand.
TCCTGGAAAATAAGTCACATGTAATTTTGAGCTACCAAAGGATCTTACGTTACAGTTTACAACAATTTATTGCCTCATTCCATGGAGTTTTCTTGCGGATTGTCACTTTAGTAAAACACATGAATCCTCTTTACACATTTATCTGTAGACTATGGAAAATACTTTGCCATCAACACACAGGGGAGATCTTGTTTGAACTAGTTATAGGTAAGAAGAAAAATAATTTATTTTTGATGGCATATTATTTCTGTTAAAGAAGACATTGACTATAGCGGTTGTAACCCAAATGTTGAACACCTTGAAATCATTCATCCTTTCTGGTTACTTCAGTTGACCAGGAAATAAGGCAGTGACGTGACATGAAGAGCTTTATAATGGGATTATGAACTCAGACAGTCTCAGCGTTGGACCGGTACAAAGAGGAAACTAAGAGGAGGAACTCTTCATCAGTACCCATCCTCACCCACGCATCTATAATTACCAACAACAGTTGCAGTGCAACCCCCAAACATAAATACTGTACTTTGGCTCAAGTCCAGAGCTCTATTTATAATCTCCATTGACCTGATAACAGCCTTCATACTCTCCTTGAAACAGACCCCAAATTGAGAGCAGGGGATGAAAGGACAGTCTCAGTTGTGAGATGAAGTGGCAACTCAACACGGTTGGTTTATCAATGGTCATCAAAAATATCTGGCCGTTCTCAGAGAGGCATATCTCAAAATAAACATTTTCCTGCTCAGGCCAGATGAGAATGCAGAGCCACAGGGTTTCAACAGCTCAGACTCAGAAATTATAGGGTTTAATTGGGATGTGTGATGGGAGCACATCATCCTTTCTTGGACATTTGGCCTGAATTTTTTTCAGGCAAGACAGGAAGTGGTTGAAAAGAAATGTGACACAGTGGAAAGAACAGTCTGGGGAGTCAGACACTCCATGTTTAGCAAGTTTCTGGATCTTTGAATGTCAATTTTTTCTCTGTAAAATGGGTATGCTAAAAATACCTAACTCATAGGTGGCTATTAGAATCAAATGTGACACAAAAGTTCTCAAAACGGAAATTTGGAGCATAATTATTGTAAAATATGACTATAGTTTAAGATTTCTGAATGGTTTCACCCATATAACTCACAGCAGTTAGTCTGTCATATATAGATGGTCTGTAATATTAAAAAAATTAAAGAATTGAAAGATATTTTTAAATATTCTCCTGTGTAGTTCCACAAAGCTATTTAAAAAAGCTGAAAATAATTTAGTTTGTTATTTATTTACATATATTTTTTAATTCAAAGATAATCTGTTGATTTAGATGGCATAGCTACAAACTGTATTTCTGGAACATTTTAATAAGTTGCAGTTAACTTAATAAGATTGATAAAAGGCATTATGTCTATTACAATGTTCAGGAAGACCAAACATAGAAATTTTTTACCTTCATAAAATCTTATTTAATCTTAATCAGGATCAGCAAGGTCATTACAACTAGTCTTCTCCTCTAAATATCATCTACAACATCCTTGAGACAGATAACCAGATCATCATCAAACCTTTTAAGAACTAGGGACACTGAAACAGTCCACTCCATTTGAGGAATATGGAAATATCCTCTTGAGCCCAGTTTGATTTTGCTGTCATTATTGTTATAATTTTATTCCGGAAACAAAACAGAACAAACACCTTCCTCTATGTGACACTCCTCAAACTTCAGAAGATGAGACCAGGACTCTCTAAGATTTCTTCTCCTGGGTTTTCCTGTGGCTTTGAGAGAGCCACCAACATCTATTGCCCTGTTTGAATCCTGGTCTTACTTTAGTTTAAAAGTATTAAAAGTCACTCCTCTTCTTTCCCTCTCTTTCAAGGTGCCTTTGTTCTCAATGTGGACTGAATGTAAGGGTGTAAGCTACTTACAAGCCATTTTCTTTGCAGCCCCTTGCCTGCATTGAACAACTTTTGTTCCCTCAGTTCATTAATGCATGTCAGAAAATACTGATCTCATTTTGCTTTTATGTCAATCTAAGTAAAAATGGTCTGGAAATAAATCTGTAGCAAAAAGTCATGTAAGCCTTTCCTAAGTCAAAAAGAAATTAATATTTAATTTCCTGGTTTTAGATTTTCTGTGTGTTAATTATTATTCCTGTGTCCTTGAGGGCAACATATACATTTTTGTGTGAACATATGTAAAACCTCTAACTGCAAAGCCCTAGGCTAGAGTGATTTCACCATTTACTTATAATAGCTCTAAGATAGTCCTGTACTTGATGAAGCTAATAATGGTTTTAGCAACAATTACATAGCAATAAAAACAGTAGCAATGACATTCAAAACTCACTGAGAAATTGCTGATCACAAAGGTACCATGCTGGGGAAAAAAACATCATTTTTAATACAAAAATATTTTAATAGATGTTACTTTTACAGATGAGGAAATCAAGTCTCTGAATTTGGAAGTAAACTTGCTCCGGGTCCTGGCGTGAGCAATTAGCCACTGTTAGCGTCAAAATCTGAATGGTAGTTGGTTAATTCCCAGCCAAGCAGCTGGATTCCAGGAGCTACTGCTTAGTTTCCTCACACAGGAAGAATTGAAGGAATGCTACAAGATCCACCAAAGCCTGAAAGCAAGCATGTGTCATAAGCACACCTACCTGGAACAAAGACAAAAACACGGGCAGAGGTTGGGAGACCCTCAGACACCAGCTGAGAGTCCCTGATGCAAGTGGGAGGCGCTTAGTTCAAAGGACAAATCCAGAGAAGGCTCAGTGACAAAAGAAAGAGATTTATCTGTTTACCCAGAGCCTAGTTATATTTCAAGACAGGCTTCCACTGTCAATGTCAGCTTGTATTTCAGATATATCCATGCACAAACCAAGGAGGGGTCAATTACAGTTCCTTTCCATTTGCAGTTTAAATCTACTTTCCAGAGTCCACTGGAAAGTTTCGCATGTATCTGGTATGCTACAGCACTGTGCCTTTGCAAATAGGGCTCAAAACACTTCATGACTCAATCAAACTTTCTATGCTCTCTTACTATGATCTAGGATACCTGGGTCCTTAATAATATTATTTATTATACTTTTCAATAATGACAGTAGATTCCTGTTATTTTGTAATTACTGAGCAATTGTTCTCAAGTTTCTTTTTTAAACCTAAACATTGCTTTTGAGATGTCAAATCACCTCTTGTTCACATACCATAGATTTAAATATCTATCTCAAACACTGTAAAAATAATATACAGCAAAAAGGGGCAGGAATGTCTGTGATAGTAATTTTTATTTTCATGTTCTTTTTTTTGCATTTTTGGCCTCTTCTACACACATTCTCACATCTGATATGAATTAAGTATTTTAATTTAGTACAGGTATAGAGACCTGCACTGAAATTATGAAATTATTCCCTATCACCACTTCTGGTTAGCCGGGGGAAAGAAAATAAAGCTCAGAGAAGGAACTTAGACAAACCTGGCCAATTAGAAAATGCTGAAAATTTTTATCAACGTAGCTTAAAACCTAGTACAACATGCACTTCTAAGGCTTAAACAGTAGATGGTTTTTGAGCTATTTTAAGGGAAATGGTGCTTGACATTTGAAGATTCTATGTCTCTTAGCAACCATGGGAGTTTCCTGCAGTTCATTTATTATCTTCAGCAACATTCACACTCTGAACCAGTGTAACTAACATTAAACTATCACCCTGCTAAAACTTTCAGGGTTGTGTGTGACACAGCGTATCTGTTGTTTTTGAGAAGAGTAAAAGGAGATGACTAATGGGCGTATCATCAGTCAAAGAGAGATAAGAATATCCTTGCCCTTTCCCTGATACTGAGTTGACCAGTCCACTAGATCAGGAAGAATAAATGTGAGTGCATATCCATAAAGGAAAGGATAACATGAATACCAGATGCTTTTTCTTCAAACCTTTCACAGGCAGGCACCACGCTATTTGAAATATTCCTTCACCACGCTATTTGAAATATTCCTTCTCTCTGTGCAGCTAGAGGGGTAAAGCATTGCTTGCTTTCTCAGTAACAGATGATTGGGCATTTAAGCATGATTTTTGTTTTCCCCCTTTGTCAATGTAGCTACTATATATATTTTGTTTTCATATGTACTCACTTTGTATAAATGCAATAGACACCATAAAGTCAACTTCTCTTAAGAAGAAAACCTACAACTATAATCTTACCATCCTTGCTTTCATTTTCTGAGCTTTCTGCAAGTATGCGTACTCTTGATGTTTCTGTAAATCCAGAACTCTGCTTTTGTGTTTCATTTAATATGAGAATGAAAGTAATTCTCATGCTTTCAACATACTTTCTGATACCTTTTACTGATTCTGAAAATATAATACTTGTGCAACAATATAGCTTGTGTTACTACAAAAGCCACAAAGTGAAGAACTGCAGTGGAAACAAAAGGTCTGTTTACTTCCCCAGGAGAGATAGTCCTCCCAGCTCCACATTAGCAGATTAAAATCCTAGTTTAGAATCCTACCAGAAGGTCCTACATATAACAAGAACATACTCAACCACCAACCATGAACCAAGAATTCTTCTTGTCAGGCACAGTGATACACACAGTAGATATACTGACATCTAGGAGCCATGTTTTTCTGCTCTGAGATATTCAAAATCTAGAGGTGAGGCCACATTGAACTGAGCAACAAGGCAAGTCAGTAGTGAATAGAAGTCTACAGAATGGTCTGCGGACCTTGAGAAAAGGGAATTTGAATGCTAGGAATTCTCCCTGGAGAGGGAAGATCTGGGGGCAGTTGCTTTGAATATGGATAAATTATTGTTTTCTAGAAATATTTTTCAAAATAACACTTTCTTTCATTTCCTCCTTTCATCTTCGAGTTTATCTTCTCTCCACTCTCTCCCCATTACTTCCCATTTTCTTTTTTTTT